>BDJD01002223.1:180329-202586 GCA_002564525.1 Rosa multiflora
AAAATTATGGAATAGATAATAAGGAAGAGAGGGGAGAATTAGCTTGGTCACTTCTAGCTATGAGCTAGTATGAACCAAACAATTTCTTCACCCAACTACCCAAAATAGAGGTGTGGTACTCTTGATGATGATTCCCTTAAAGCCTTGAGTGAGTCTTTCAAAATTCCCAAAATAAAACTAAAGAAACTAAAGAAAATGAAAAGGGAGGAGGAGAGGATAGGAGAAGAGAATGAGAAAAGAGAGCAGCCCAAAGGGGCTGCCTCTGTTTTTGGTTTTTTGGTGCGGCTGTTCTAGGGTTCTCTGGTTCTCCTCATGAGAATGTATATATATATGAGTAGTCTCGGTCTGTTTGTGAGAGAGCAAGAAAAGTCAAGAGTTGGTGGTTAATTAGATGAAGACCACGTGTGCTGATAACTTTGGTAAGATGAGGAGATGAATGCCACGTGTCAAGAAACTAATGGCCTGAACATAAACATAGGCAACCAGCCCATAATTCCTCACGTGCTGCATGCTTATGTATTTGTTAATTAACCAATCAAACTTAATTTAGCAAAATTTCTTAATTAAGCCATCTCCAATTTTGTCCTTTTGTTGAAAGTCTTGAATTGCTCTAATTTCGTCCAATTTTCTCTCATTTCCGCAACTCCGCTTATTTTCTACAAAATAAATAAAAATAGATTAATTACATAATAATTGACTTGAGGATTAGCTTATTTATAGTGTTTTAGATACAATTACATGCATAAAAATACGTGTAATTGGAGATTTATGGGATTGAGGTTTGAATTGTGTTCTCTTCCTAACTCATTTATTGAAGTCTTGCAATTTGGTCTTTAGGGACGTAGTGCTCAATTAAGAGAATTATGGATTGTTTGTTGAGGAATGCTAGCAACCTTCTCCTCCAACCTTTCCTTTTCTACCTTCCCCATTTATTCATTTAAATGCGTATAATCAAACTTGCTGAAGAAGAAGATGGTGATGATGTCAATCTCACCATAGAGGACTTCAAAGCTGGAGATGAAGTGCACAAGGATGCCGCAGACTTTGATTAGAATATTCCTTTTTATTTTCCAAGAATTATGTAATGGCAATATGCCTTAGTCAATAAATGACAATTGTATTAACTCTTTCTCATGTGGCGCATCCAATGAAATATGATGTCTAGGAAAGTAATTGAGATTAGTGGTACTTAAGAGAGCCTCGCTCCACCGACATCTCTCTCTACTTCCCTGGTCATATTTGACTGGAGTTACCAAACGGATAGAGTGACTACGATTTGTCTAAGTTTGATTTTTATTTTGGATTCGACTTTGGAAACTTTGATGTAATAATTGGCTATTTTTATTAATAAAGTATTGTATTATTATTCAATGTCATGGACATGTTTTAATTCCGAACTTTATTATTTTTCAGTATGTTTCCTGGAGAGTTGGAATGCCTTGTTGATAGTGGCACCACACATATTATATTGCGACATAAGCAACTATTTCTATGGATGACGCCTAGTCAATCTTCAATGACTACGAAGGCTGGACCATCTCAATTGATTCATGGTCGAGGATCAGCTCAATTTATGTTGCCAAATGGCACAAGTATTAATGTCACCAAAGCTCTGAATGCTCCTAAGACTGGAAGAATCCTATTGAGTTTTAAAGATATAAGAGCCAATGGTTTTCATGTGGAAACACATTGTGAGAATGGATATAAGAGTTCCTTTGCATCACCTCTAATGACTACGGACATAAACAAGTATTAGAGAAATTTATTTGTTGCTCTAGTGGGTTGAATGGAACCACTATTCGAGTCATTGAATCCAACTATGTCATAAGAGATGACTTATGGGATTCTGACACATACAGGCTTTGGCACGACCGCTTGGAACACGCAGGTCGTGATATGATGATCCGTATACTAAAGACTTCACACGGACATCCATTTTTCAAAACGAAAATAAGTCAAACCCCAAAAATTCGGTCCAAGGAAGAGTACAAACCCCACATGAAGCCATCCCTATGCAAAACCGACCGTTATTGGCCAGAGCCACCTACCCCATGCGGCCTCACGTTGGTTTTGACGCCAACATTGCTTCCTTGACCTAATTTTCTACTTCTAAAGATTATCTTTCGTTTTGCAAAGCCTGCTCTTTAGCAAAGTTAGGATCTAAACCATCCTATACAATGGACACTAAAGAAAATATCCCATTCTTACAAAGAATCCAAGGTGATATTTGTGGACCTATCCAACCAACTTGTGGGCCATTTAGATATTTTATGGTGTTGGTTGATGCATCGACACGTTGGTCACATGTCATGCTCTTGTACATAAGAAATGCTACATTTGCTAAACTCCTAGCACAAGTCATTAAGTTAAGCGCTCACCACCCTAATCATCCTATTAAGTCAATTCATCTTGACGATGCTGGAGAGTTTACATCAAAAATCTTTGATGACTATTGCATGTCCATTGGGATT
This sequence comes from Rosa multiflora, assembly GCA_002564525.1. NCBI lineage: Eukaryota > Viridiplantae > Streptophyta > Magnoliopsida > Rosales > Rosaceae > Rosa > Rosa multiflora. The sequence goes on from BDJD01002223.1 coordinate 182,801, forward strand.
AAGGTTGAACACCCTGTTCCACATGTTCACACCCAAAATGGTCTCTCAGAAGCTGCCATTAAAAGACTTTATACGGTTGCTATAGCATTGGTTATGAGCACCAATCTCCCTGTTTCTGCTTGGGGCTATGCAATATTACATGCAACTGTGCTCATTCTTCTAAGGCCTACTGCCGGTCAACCTTTTTCTGCATCCCAGATGGTTACTGGATATGAGTCTGACGTCTCACACTTACGCATATTGGGGTGTACAGTTTATGTGCCAATTGTGCAGCCACAGCGCACCAAAATGGGTCATCAAAGATGATTAGGCATTTATGTTGGATATGACTCTCCAACCATTATCTGCTACTTAGAACCTTTTGACAGGCAATCTATTTACCGCTAAATTTAAGGATTGTCACTTTGATGAGACAGTCTTCCAATCGTTAGGGGGAGATAAGAACAATAATGTTCAACATGAACAACAGAAATTGTCGTGATCTGTCCCCACTTTGTCTCATCTTGATCCCCGAACCACACAGTCCAAAATTGAAGTGCGGAGAATTCTCGATCTTTAGAACGTAGCAAACTCGATGCCTGATGCGTTTTCTGATATCACTAAAGTAACAATATCACACATACCTGCTGCGAACGTGCTTGCAAGTATTGATGTCCCTAAAAATCATGGACATGGCGTTGCTAGCACTAATGGTGATGGCAATGTGGCTCAGGCCGGGCTCCAAGCAAGGAAATGTGGGGGGCCCAAAGGTTTGATGGATTCTCGCCCAAGAAAGAAAGCGAGTTTGGCACAAAAAGATCCATTAATCATCAACATAAATAACCCGTCTCATGAAAATATTTCAGATTATGGTTATGTTCAAGAGACATCATTGGGTGTTAACGTTAGTGATCCGTGGGATCTCTAGTTAGCTTTAGAGAGAGAGAGAGAGAGAGAGAGAGTGACACAAGCGAGGTATAGTGGTTCCCCTCCCGCCTTAGCGGGAGACTACGTCCACTTGGAAGCTATACTAGTGTGTCGACCCTTGCGGCCTAACAAGATTACAAGAGATGTAATGAATGTGTTGAGTTGTGGGAGGAGGCATTCCTTTTATAAGTCAAGGAAGCCATCTCCTCCACTTATTCTTCGATGTGGGAAAAGTTTCCACATATTTCTAGTCTAGAAAGCCTAGAAGCATGTAGAAAGCTATGTTGTGGTGGCATCTTGGCAAGGGCGGAAAGGTGGCTTCCCGGTGGCGGATTTGTGACTTCCGGATACCGTGGCGTAGCCTGAACATAGGGCTACACGATGGATGTCTCGGTTGGGCCTTGCCATGTCTTGTGGATGTCCCAAAGTAGGTGTTACTTATGCTTGGTGATGTAGTAAACACTCCATATTATTGGAGGTATGTACATTGGGGGACTCTCCAATGTTAGAACCAATTTCAGATAATAGGGAGATCTCCATGAATTAAACTAGTGTACATGAGACGTTGAATAGAGATTCTATTATCCTTGAAGATGTGTTTGCATATTCTATTTCTCAAGGGATTATAGAACATGATAATATCGAACCTCGCTCCATTGAAGAATGTCAACGAAGAGCAGATTGACCTAAATGGAAAGATGTTATCCAGATTGAATTGGATTCACTAACAAAGAGACAGGTATTTGGGCCTATAACGCTGACACCCCCAAGTATAAAGCCTATTGGCCATAAATGGGTCTTTGTTAGAAAGCGTAACGAGAAAAATGAGGTTGTTAGATACAAAGCCCGCCTTGTGGCGCAAGGTTTCTCACAATGCCCTTGAATCGACTACGAGGAGACATATTCTCCCGTAGTGGGCGTTATAACGTTCCGCGACATTATCAGTTTGATAATTTCCGAAAAACTTGACATGCAGCTTATGGATGTGGTTACAGCATATCTCTATGGGGATCTAGATTCATATATATATATATATATATATATATATATATATATGAGGCCCGTTCTGAAGCGAACATCCGCACTTCACTAAAGTGAGGACGGCGATGCAGCGGAGGAGTTTGAGGCGGCGGCAGCGCGCGGCTTGCAGGGGGGAGGCCGGAGGCATCTTGGACTGTTCTGGGCAGTGTTCAAGGTCGGAGGAGGTCGGGGTTGTAGGTTCTGGGCAGCAACCCGACCTGCAACTGCAGGTTTTCTAGGCAGCCCTCCAACGACGTCGCCTGCGACTCCACCGACTGCAGATGGCTCCACTCGACCCCTGGAGTCCTTCCGGCAACCCTCGCGGCTCCGTTGCGCCCCGAGCCGAATTGTAGCAGTGCCGTCCGCACTTTCGCTAAAGTGCGGACGTCCTCTTTGGAACGCCTCCGATATATATATATATATATATATATATATATATATATATATGAAGGTTCCAGATGGACTTCAATTACCCAAATCAAGTGGTTCTAAACGACGGAGTGCGTTTTCTATAAGATTGAAATGCTCACTATATGGATTGAAACAATCCGAACGGATGTGGTATAACCGTCTAAGTGACTACTTGATTGGGAAGGGATATGTCAACAATGAAATATGCCCATGCGTGTTTATTAAAAGAACTAAATATTGTTTAGTCCTTGAGCTTTTAACCACAAAACACTTCAGTCCCTGACCTTCTAATTTCACATGTTTAGTCCCTGTACTTCAAAATTTCAGACCAATAGGTCCTTACCGTCTAAAAGTCACAGCGAAATGTCTATTATGCCCTCAGTTCTTTTTTTTTTAATTAATTAATTTTTTTTTTGGAAAATGATTTTTTTTTCCCTTTCTTTCTTTCTGTTTATTTTTTTCTGTTTTTTTTTTCCTTTCTTTCTTTCTTTTTGTTTGAAAAAAAAAAGAATAAATAAAATAAAGAAAAAAGAATAAATAAAAAAAGAGAAAGGAATAAATTTATTTAAAAAAAAAGAACTTAGGGCATAATAGACATTTTGCCGCGACTTTTAGACGGCATGGGCCTATTGGTCTGAAATTTTGAAGTACAGGGACTAAAAGTGTAAAATTAGAAGGTCAGGAACGGAAGTCTTTTATGGTTAAAAGCTCAAGGACTAAACAGTATTTAGTCCTTATTAAAAGGACAAGTTCCGGATTTGCAATTGTAGCAGTTATGTCGATGACATGAATCTAATTGGAACTCTAGATGAGTTAAGGAAAACTGCTAAGTACTTGAAATCCGATTTTGAGATGAAAGATCTTGGGAAAACACTGTTTTGTCTCGGACTAGAACTCTAGCACTGTAGTGATGGGATTATGATCCATCAATCAGCATATACTCAGAAATTACTAAGGTGCTTTAATGAGGATAAAGCAAAGCCTGTGAGTACTCCCATGATTGGCCATAGTCTTGAGCCTAGAAAAGATCCATTTCGTCCAAGGGATGAGGACGGAGACGTATTAGAGGTTGAAGTGCCCTATCTAAGTGCAATAGGCGCATTATAGTACTTAGCTCAATGCACAAGACCGGACATCTCGTTCGTAGTGAACTTGCTAACTCAACATAGCTCTACGCCAACACGCCGCCATTGGATTGGTATAAAGACAATCTTTCTATACTTGAGAGGTACGATTGATATGGGCTTGTTTTATCCCTACAGAGAGAAAAGAAATAACGGAAGTGTGGGATCGGCTCCACAAGGCACAACTCCACCTTCCTTAATGTAGACGTCGGAGCCGCCGTCCATGGTGGCTGAGGTTCTCCTCCTCCCCTCCCTCAAAATGATAAAGATGTCTTGATGGGTTTTGCTGATGCAGGGTATCTCTCTAACCTTCACAAAGGTCGCTCCCAAACGGGTTATGTCTTTACCATGGGAAGCACTCTGATATCTTAGAGGTCTACAAAGTGCACCCTTGTTGCTGCTTCCTCAACTCATGCAGAGATTATCGCTCTATATGAAGCCGTACGAGAATGCATATGGCTAAGGTTTGTAATTAGACACATTCGAGGAACTTGTGGTTTGAGGTCTACCACAGATGAACCTACATGAATTTATGAAGATAATGTAGCTGATATTGAGCAAATGAAATTAGGTTTCATCAAGGGTGACAACACCAAGCATATATCGCCTAAGTTCTTTTACAATCAACAAAAACAAGCACTTCTAAACATTGAAGTAAATCAAATCTGATAAGAGGATAATGTAGCGGACTTATTTACTAAGTCGTTACCAAAATCCACCTTCGAGAAACATGTGAAGAGCATCGGTTTAAGAAAGTTATCCGAACTCTCATGATTGTTGCAATCAGGGGGAGATATTGATCAAGGGGAGGTATGATGTCTACATGTTTGATTTCGAAGAGTGAATGACGTGTTGTGCTCTTTTTGTCCTTCGGCCAGGGTTATTTTTGTCCCACAAGGATTTTGTTACCTGGCAAGGTTTTTATTGAGGCAACGATCAAAGCGTCATCACCAAGTTTGAGCGGCACAAGGGGGAGTGTTGAAGGATGTCGACATCATGTGTGCCTCTTCAAACTAGGGTTTAGTCCTAGAGTTGTAATAGGAGAAGGTTCTAGATTTCCTAGTCATGTTCGAATTTTATCACCTTTTTTGTATTCTGTAAATCCCTATATAAAGGGCTCCTATTATCAATGATAAGACACAATTCTCTCTGCAATACTATTTTTACTACAACAACAACAAAATTATAACATAGGAATTTATTTGCTCCAGCATCATTACATTTGTAAAAGAATGATCATGATTGAAACCCTAAGATATCCAAGCACAGAGCACTTAGAGCATGGAGATAGAGGATGAAAGTTCTTACCTCCAAAGAAAGTGGAGCATTGATGAACTAATTTCAACCAAAGCGTTGTCACTTGCTAGCACTAGCTGTACTTCCTGGACGAAGTCGCCGTTGTATAATAGCTGGAACTAGTGATTATTGAAAAGAAAAACTCGATTCCTTCATCCTCACATTTATTTTTTATATGTGTGATCTATGTGTGATTGGCGCGTGAAGACCCTTCAATGACATTATGTTTCCTGTCTTTTAATAATGATAGTTATTTTTTCAAAATTAGCCTCTATGCCCCTCTTACTGATGATGAAGCCCAAGATCGTGCGAGTCTCAGCACCAAAGATGCACTACCCTAAGTTCAGGAGCATATTGTGATGGAGAAGTATCTTGAAGACAATGTCTAGGTTGTGGATATAGTCCATAGCTGTGAGGCTCTTGACCAACATGTCATCTACAAGTCTTATGTTCTTGCTCAGCGAACATGGAGTTGATCAACCCCTGATAGGTGGCGCCGGCATTGTTCAAGTCAAAAGTCATAATTTGGTAGCAGTAGAGGCATTCGTCAGTTGTGAAAGCTGTGTCCTCCTAATCCTGGTTATATCATCAGTAAGCGTCCATAAACTTTAGGAGCTTATGGCCAGCGGTAGAGTCAACTAGCTGATCTATCCTGAGGAGGGGGAAACTATACTTAGGGCACTATTCAACTTTATGTAGTCTACTGACTTGATGCATATACTCTTGCAAGCGTACAAATCATGTCAAGATAGAGAAGTATTAAGTCCAAAATTATAGTACCACGGGATTAGTGGCTAACCCACAACCCTTGAGCAGTTGAAACTAAAGACACTTAGCATGCAAAAGAAGAACAAAATAAACAAAAATTCTACTCTAAGGCACCAAGCCTTAGCAATGCTCGGCTTTGGTTCTCTCCAAAGCCTAATCAAAATTAAGAGCCTAGTGGTGGTTTTTTACAATGAGTCGGAGTTTCAATATTTTGAGAGAGAATTTTAGATTAACAAAATGACATGAAATGTAAAGCAATTAATAAAAATGCAAAGAAATGAATAAAAGTGCAACCAAATAATGGGAATGTCGGATGCTAGGGAGATTCCTTCACCCAAATCTCATGTTTCGGAAGCTAATCTAATGTAGATGCAAATTTTCTACTTTGGCGGTAGTTGTATCCAAGGCGTTTCAAGGCTCAAGGACCGAAATTCCCTTTTATGGTATTCCTACTCCGGTTCAAGGGTCGTAAGAACTCACTTGGCATGATTTATAGCCGGTATAAGGTTACTAATTCACATCAAGAGGTCTAGAGATTGAGGAATTAGACTACTAAGCAACCCGCCCGTGAAATCATGCAACGGGTGTAAATCACCATGCTGATAACTCTTCGAATACGAAATTGAAGGTTTCTAGCTTAGGAATTAGAGGGAGTCAAGCCTCCAACTCCGTTCTAGACATGTTTAAAATACACACCCTAGAGCTGACTATGCTCTTAGACATGCATTTTAACCCAACAAAAATTGATATAAGCATCCATCATATGAAAATTGAATCATTACATTAAATTAAGGACTAAATACTGTTTTGTCCTTGAACTTTTAACCATAAAACACTTTAGTCCCTGGCCTTCTAATTTCACACGTTTAGTCCTTGTACTTCAAAATTTCGGATCAACAGGTCATTACTGTCTAAAACCTCAGTTAAGTCATGGCAAAATGTCTATTATGCCCTCAATTCTTTTTTTTTTTAATTAATTAATTATTTTATTTTTTTTGGAAAAGGAATTTTTTTTCCCTTTGTTTCTTTCTGTTTGTTTCTTCATCATTCCTCGTAGGGGGTGGAGGAGAAGAGATAAAAAGAAAGAAAAAGAATAAAATAAATAAAAAAGAGAAAGGAATAAATTTATTAAAAAAAAAGAACTAAGGGCATAATAGACATTTCGCCGTGACTTAACTGAGGTTTTAGACGGCAAGGACCTATTGGTCCGAAATTTTGAAGTACAAGGACTAAACATGTGAAATTAGAAGGCTAGGGACTGAAGTGTTTTATGGTCAAAAGCTCAAGGACTAAACAGTATTTAGTCCTTGAATTAAACATATTTTACACAAAATTTGGGTTAGGGCACACAACCCTAACCCTCAACAAGGAAATTACTCACAACCCATAATCATAGACATCAAAATTACAAAATTCAAATAGAAAAGAGTAGAGAAGTGTATGAGAAAACAAGAATAATCACAGATAGCTTTAAAAACTAACATGACTAGTCTTGAATTACAACTCCCACAATTACCCAAGTCTGGAATTTTGTAGAAAAGAAGCTTTTAATGAATCTTCGAAGCTTTATGTGAGTAATCCTAAATTCCCAAAAGATTACTAAAAAAATAATAAAGAAAAGATGATGGGAAGATGATTGATGGGAGAGCTTTTGGTAATGGATGTGCGGCGTTGTAGGTAGATATAAAGTATGAACAGAGGGCGAGGAGTATAGAAGTATATATGTGTGGCTGGGCTGTGTGGTTGCGACAGAAAGATATGAAATAGATAAGGCCACATGGCATCACGTGATAGGCCTAAAGATGAAAGAAGAAAAATAATCTGAAATGGTCAGCAAAGCTTAATTAAGCAATGGGTCAGTTGCTTAATTAATTGATGACCGCGTGCATGCAGTTTTCATTCTTCAATTTATTTTAATTTTTTTTCTTTTTCTATTTCTTCTTTTCCATACACATGGCCTGCACACTCTTGATGACGTTGACCTTGGTCAACTCATTCATTGATTTTTGACTTTTCTCATCATTGTGTCGAAAATTCTACTTTGATCCAAAATCGTGTCATTTCTTCTCGATTTTAGTAATTCCTCTTACTTCCTGTAAAAAAAATAAAAAATAGATTAATTATATAATAATTGACTTGATGATTAACTTATTTCTAGTGTTTTAGATACAATTACATGCATAGAAATGCGTGTAATCATCTACACATAATAGAAATGTGTGTAATCATCTACAAACATAAACCACTTCTCTTAGGCTTTCTTGACCATCACCACATGAGATAGCCAAGTGGGATAGACAACATGTATGGATGTAGAGTATAAGACATCGTCTTTGGCTTAACCACTTTTTTTTTTTTTTGGTAAAATTTTGGGTTTGATTTTTACTTTGTTAAGTATAAGACATTGTCTTTTGTTAAAAATGGTGATTGAGAGTAAAGATTGCAGAGAATAATTTTCTATTCTAGAGGCTGAGAATCAGCTATTCAATCAGCCTATAATACAACAAGATTAATTGCCAGATTAGTAACCTATCAATTACAATAAAATCTCGGCAATTAGTCTCATGTAATCAAACTAACAAATCAATGATACTCATTGTGATTTTCAACACTCCCACTCATGTTGGAGCATGAATGTCTAGAATGCCCAACTTGCGTGAATGTGAATGGAAAAGTGTCGCACCTAGGGGCTTGGTAAATATGTCTGCAACTTGTTGGGTAGATGGTGTATATGTTGTTGAAATCACTCCCATTTGAATTCTTTCACGTACAACATGACAATCCATTTCAATGTGTTTAGTACGCTCATGAAATACAGGATTTGCTGCTATATATAGAGCAACCTGGTTGTCACAAACCAACCTTGAAGGTTCTGGATGATGTACCTATAAATCTTGAAGAAGATATTTCAACCAGGTGAGTTAACAAGTAGCGTGAGTTAACAAGTAGCATAGGCCATAGAACGATTCTCTGCTTTTGCCGATGAGCTAGCTACAACACTTTGCTTCTTAGATTTCCAACAGATAACAGAATCACCAAGGAAAATACAATAACTAGATAATGATCTCCTTGTTATGGGGCAACCACACCAATCTGCATCACAATAGCCTTTTAGCTTTAAAAAACTTTGTGATGGAAATAATAAACCCTGGCCAGTGTGCCTTTTAAATATCTTATAACTCATAGTGCTGCCTCAAAATTTGGTCTTCTATGTTGATGCATGAACTGACTGAGCATATGAACTGAATATGTGATGTCGGGCCTTGCAATTGTGAGATAAATGAGATGACCAACCAACCTCCTATATAGTGAGGGGTCTTTCAGAATCTCTCCATTTGTTGCAGTCAATTTCAAGTTCTGCTCCATAGGAAATTTAGCTGGCCGGACATGCACCAAGTAAACCAGCCTTAATAAGAAGATTGAGAGTATATTTCCTTTGGGAGATAGCAATAGCCTTTCTTAGAACGAGCAACTTCCACACCAAGAAAATATTTCAAATTTCTAACGTCTTTGATGCGAAAGTTGTTACTTAAAAAAAACTTTTGAGTTTATGGATTACAGATTCATCATTCCTTGTAATGATCATGTCGTCAACATAAATCAAAACAATTGTTTTCAGGTAATCGAGCGAATAATGAATAATCTGCCCTTGAATGTCGTAACCTTGCATTTTGTAAGGCATGTGCAAATTTTGAAAACCAACTGCGAGATGCATGTTTCAACCCATATAAAGATTTGTTGAGTCGACACACCATGTTCTCCCTTTGTTGACATAGGTTTGGAGGTGGGACCATGTAAACTTCTTCAACCAAGTCAGTATGGAGGAATGCATTTTGAGCATCAAGTTGATGCAATGGCCAATTGCGAACGGAGGCAATAGTTAAGAGGTATCTGAGAGTAACAAGTTTGGCAATAAGAGCAAATGCCACTTTATAATCTAGTCTTTCCCTTTGAGTATACCCTTTGGCAACTAAACGGGCTTTGTAGCATTCAATGGAACCATCAAAGATGTATTTAATTTTGTACACCCACTTGCAACCAATTATATTCTTCCATGGGGGCAAAGAGGTAAGTGTCTAAGTTTTTTTTTCTGTTCAAGGGCCAAAAGTTCTGCTTGCATGGCTTTTCTTCAGTTAAGATCAAGCTCAACCTGAGAAAAGGTTTTAGGTTCAGCAACACTAGAAATACTAGCAACAAAGGAACGATGAGATGGAGAAAAAGCAGCACATGAAATAAAATGGGACAAAGGATAACAAGTACCTAACCCCGCAGAAGATGTTGACCTAGGAGCATTATAAATAACTTGTGAGCAATGAAAATTACATAGGAGTACTGATGCCTGACGATTGCAAGTACTACGGTGGGGTACAACTTCAGAAGGAGGTGGTGATGGGCCCAAAGGTTCATTTGGATGAAGAATAGGTGTGGGTTCTTTACGAAGGGATTCATTTTGAGTGATGGTAGGTGTATTTGTAAGAGGAGGCAGAATGATAGTAGGGGGATTTGTAGTTGAAGGATCTGTGAGTGAAGTGATAGTTGAAGGATTTGCAGGTGAAGTAGTGGTAGGAGGATTTGTAGCTTAAGGTATAGTGATGGTAGGAGATGGTTGATAGAAATCAGGTACAAGAAACAATAACGTTGCATCATCACGTCGATCGTGTGACATGGTGGAATAAGGAAACATATTTTCATGAAAAGCAACATCTTGACTAAAGAAAATTGTTTTAGATGTTAAATCATACAACCGGTAAGCTTTTTGACCCAAATCACAAAAATACATTTTCTGGCTAGTGGATCAAACTTTTGAGAAGGTTTAAGGTTAGTGGCATAACATAAACAACCAAATACACAAAAATGTTAGTATTTAGGTGCTTTTTGGTAAAGTACTTCAGAAGGTGAACGTTTTGAAAGAAGTAATGTAGGCAAACGATTAACAATATATGCAGCTATTTGGATACACTCTCCCAAAAAGTTAAAGGGAGATATGTGTTAATGTTTAAGATTTGAGCGGTAGCCCAAGTCTTTGTTAACGGGGGTCCGATGGGTGGACCGATACTTGCAATATTCTCAGAGCTTCCGCTATCTGTCAAATGAAATACAAAGCAGAGTCAAAGGGAGACAGTGTTGGGCGGTCTTCTCTTCTCCGATGCCTAAGTTAGTCAATGTATTTATGTTGTCAGAATAACAGTAGGTAAGTAGTATATGCGTAATTAATGAGAGAGGAGAGAACCTTTTATAGGTGGGGAAGAGGCTGAGCTCTTCCATGTTTTTGATGTGGGACTGACGTGCTTCAGTTCTGAGCTTCTGGAGCTTCTGATGCTAACTTGGCGTGACACGTGATGGTGTGTCAGCGGTGATCTGGGGGTGAGCCGGGGCTCAGACGGTTGCCTGTTTGGCTGTGTTTCCGTTGGTCACAAAGTTAGCAGTAGTTGGTACCGCTGGCTGTATCATGAGTGTGGCCCATTATAGATAATTATGCTTGCAAATGCTTATGTAAGTACAAGTCCCCCAAGTCCCCAGTCAATGAGGGAAATCTTGGTTGGGGAGTTGCCTAGCTGTTCAAAGCGTTACTTTCGCTAGACTTGCAAAAGCATAATTAGCATCAGTGCATTGTCAACCATGGACTTACTGAGCAAACGCTTTGTACCCTTTTGGGTGGGCCCCTGCTAGGCCCCCCAGGGAGTCTCCTACTCCCCGGCTAAGATAGACCTCTGTTTGGTCGGTATATTGTTTGTTGAGGGGAGCTGCACTGAGCAGAGGGTGTTGGGTAGCGAGCCCAAAATTTGGTACCCGAGTGGCGAGGATCAATGTGCCTGATCAGGGCTGTTGTAGACTGTTAGCGTGTCCCCGTGTCCAGGAGGGACGTAGCCTAACTACAACCCAGCTTAGCGGTCGTCATCAAGACGAGGCGCTGCCTCAGGAGTCGCCGTTGGCGGCAGTCCCTCAGCTGATAGTAAGTGGCAAGCAGTGTCGCTGGGACCAACTTGATGGTGGTCCAGTGAGCGGAGTCGAGCTCTTTTGCAAGATGAAAAGGGAGAAATTCTGCTAGCGTAGTTGAGTGTAGCGGAGACTACCTCGCTTGCAAGATGAAAAGGGAGAAGTTTCGCTACCGGAGTTGCGCTTAGCGGAGACTGCATCGCTTGCAAGATGAAAGGGTGATGTTCCGCTAGTGGAGTTGAGCTTAGCGGAGACCGCCTCGCTTGCAAGATGAAAAGGGCGAAGCTCCGCTAGCGGAGTTGTGCTTAGCGGAGACTGGCTCACTTGCAAGATGAAAATGGAGCGGTTCCGCTAGAGGAGTTGTGCTTAACGGAGACTGCCTCGCTTGTAAGATGAAAAGAGCGAAACTCCGCTAGCGGAGTTGCGCTTAGCGGAGTTACGCTTAGCGGAGACTGCCTCGCTTGCAAAATGAAAAGGGTGAAGCTTCGCTAGCGGAGTTGCACTTAGCGGAGACTGCCTCACTTGCAAGATGAAAAGGGAGAGGTTTTGCTAGCGGAGTTGTGCTTAGCGGAGACTGCCTCGCTTGCAAGATGAAAAGGGTGAAACTCCACTAGCGGAGTTGCACTTAGCAGAGACTGCCTAGCTTGCAAGATGAAAAGGGTGAAGCTCCGCTAGCGAAGTTGCGCTTAGCGGAGACTGCCTCACTTGCAAGATGAAAAGGGAGCGGTTCCGCTAGCGGAGACTGCCTCGGTTGTAAGATGAAAAGGGAGAAACTCCGCTAGCGGAGTTGTACTTAGCGAAGATTGCCCGATGATTTGTGACCTGCCTCTTCGATGGTTGCTTCCGTTGGACGCTTCGTTTGACGGAGTTCAACACGTGGCCGATAGGTACTGGGTTAGCATGTGGAATAACGTCTCTGCAGCACGCCCGTTTCCTCGTCATTAATGCGAGTAATCAGGAGAGTAAGTGAGATCGTGGGGCACGTGTACGGTGATCGTACGATGTCGTTTATAAGCAGACGGCTTAGATTGTTTTGACGTTGACATAAAAGAGAGGGAAAGATAGTGCTTTAACATTTTGCACTTTGAACTAAAACAGTCGTCTTCAAGCTTCGCTCTGATATCCGAGAATAAAGTTCTGTAATTCTATGTGCGTATCGATCGTTAGAGAACAAAGATCTCTTGAAGGGTCTAGCTGGGCGCCGATGTAGACTGTCCGCTCAGGGTGTTCGTCGGAGATGCTGAAAACTCTCAAGGATGTTTATGGGTTGACAGGTTCCTTTTTGACATATTTCTTCTCGTTATCCCTAGGGTCTGGTATATGGTTTCCTATTGTTAGGATCTTATGGCGGCGTGCTGATCGTGCGACCGTTGTTGAGTAACATTCTCGTGCCAACTGTTGGCTTCCTTTCACACATCCTGTCCCATTGGGTGTGGGGAACTTCATGAGAAGCATGTACCCAGCTATGATGGACTTGAGCTTGTTAAGCGTCGGTCGACTGATGATGGCGTTATATGAACTGAAGCAATCGACCATGATGAACTCTGTATGTATGTCCGCCATACATGGACAAGCGCAGATAACTAGTCGCATGTAGTCAGAACCCAACGGTTGTGTGACATCACCAGAGAAGCTGAGCAGCTGCTCGTGGTCCTAGAGCAATTTTTTGTTTCGCTGGAGTTGGTTGTAGCAGCCATTGAAGATGACATTGACAGCGGATCCGCTGTCAACAAGGACTCTTCCCACTGACCATTTGTCGAGTATGGCATCGATCAAGAATGGATCGTTGTGGGGCAGATGTATTCCGCGCACGTTCTCCTCTGAGAAGGTGATAGGTTCCCAGCCAGATCTTGGGAGTTTAACGGATCTCTCATAACTGATGTTGCAAACTACTTTGGGGTGGTTAGCGCATGCATAGCACTTTCTTTCCCTATGGGACATGTTGGTGATTGGATCTCCGCCATCGATGGTGTTGATTCGGTGTATGGATTTGATGTTAGCAACCACAGGTGGCGGTTGGCGCACTTTGAATTGTTCCAACTTACCATCACGGTATAGAGTCTCAATAGCTGTTTTGAGAGCATTGCAATTGTTGGTGTTGTGACCGCTGTCCTCATGGTATTTGCACCACTTGCCGGTGTTCCTGGGCTTCCCTACCCTTGTGTATTTTCTTGGTGGTGGTGGCGGAATATGGTCCTTGCACTAGTCGTATATCTCCTCATATGAGGATGTGAGGACTGTAAACACTGCGTACCGCTGAGAGGACTCCGTCAGTTTGTTACGATTATCCCTATAGAATGAGCGGTTGCCGTTGTTGTATGTTGGTCCTTCTGCGGCTTGCTCTGGTAGTTGCTCTGTTGCCACTCTCTCTTTCTTATCAGTTGGCGGCGTAATAGAGATTTTGTTAGCGGTTTCCTGCTGGCTTGAGGAGGGCTGAGCGGACTTTGCCGGTGTTGGCGACGATGATGGGGTTTCTCCATATGTGATGAATTCTGCCTGTGCATGGATGACTGCCTCGCCCATGACGTGGTCATATGTGGCATTTGGGTGATTGTAATTGAGGTGGTAGAGAAATGGCCCCTTGAGGAGTCCTTGCTTGAAGGCTGCCAACACTATTGTTTTATCAAGATCGCAGCACTGAGATGCTGCTGCCCGCCACCTGGTGACAAATGCCTTCAACGCCTCCTCGCCCTGTTTGACGTTGAACAACTGACTTGTGTTGTGATGTCCAGCGGCTAGGAGGATGAACCGAGAGAGGAAAGCATTCAATAATGCCTGGAATGCGTCGATGGATCCCGATGGGCACTCAAAGAACCAACTCATCGCCTCACTATCCAATGTTTCGCTGAACAAGTGGCAGAGGGTGGCGTCATCAAATCCCTTGTTGTTAGTGACCTTCTTGAAGGTGTCCATGTGAACGAAGGGTCAGTCATGCCGTTGTAATGTGACATCTTTGGTGTCTTTGCATATACTGGTATGATGGCTTTCAAGATCCTGGCGGTGAATGGTCCTGGTCTAGACGCAAAGAGCGGATTTGGGATTGGCACTGAGGCCCCTGCCTCTGCCCAGATTAGCCTTTGCTCTAACTGCTGCATCTTTTCTAGTATTAGGGCGGTTGCCTCACTAGCAGACCCTATATGGAGATGCTGCTGAACTAACTCTCACCTGGGGACATGTGGGTTGCCCTCAGTCCTGGCTCTAGCGGCCGAGCGGTTGGTGTGCTGTTGTGACTCCGCCGGTATTGGGTCGACTACGTCTGGTGCTCTGCGATTGCTCGCTCTGTGCTGGGTTAGCATTTTCCTCCAGCGCCCTTTTCAGTTTGTCCAATTTTGACATCAGCGTGGCCACCTGCTTTTAGGTCTCGGCCTTCTCTCTGCACTCTTGTTCTAGCTCTCTATTCGCCTTGTGGAGGTCCTCCAATGCCAGCTCATACATAGCGGCCAGATCCCGCCCTGGTGGGCGACTGCTGCTTGGTCGTGCCTTCGCTACAGTTTGGGTCAGCGGGACCTGGGATGAGCCCTAGGGTTCCACGCTAGGGTTGACCGGAGTGTTGAATAGTGCTCGGTTAACGTTAACCTCTGGGTTAACGTTAGCCGCGGGGTTGGTGGGATGGGGGTTGGCAGATTGATCCTCTTGCTCCTCAGCGTTTCCCCCGCTACCATTAGTCATGGTGATTGTTGTGGTGGGATGGCACTACTACAAAAAGTTAATCACACAACGGAAAAGAAATCATCTGTTGTGTGTTTAAATAAGCTTTATTGCACAATGGTGCTTGTTATATTCTGTTGTGTGAATGCCAACAAAGTGAAAACTTTTTTATCAGAACTACATTGCACTACGGAAATGAAGTAATGTCTGTCGTCTGAGTCTTAAAAAATTTAGCGGCACATTTCCCTCCACTTTGGAGTCTTGGTTGGCTCTTGAAACACTGAAATTTGGGCTACTAGGACAACGGGTTTTACTGTTTCGGTTATGTGATTGAAAAACTAAGCATCAAAATTTGAGGAAGCTTGCTTGAATGTCTCCGGGTGGGTAAAGCTAGTGCAAGCTATAGCAATTGGACAACAGAAGTTATACTTTTCTGTTGTGTGAAGTAGGAAAACAGGCGGCAACATCTTGAGCCAAAATGCTGTAGGCGGCATGTTTCCCTCCATGTTTTCAAATTTTGATTTTATGTAGTGCACTCAGACGATAGTTGGTGAGGTTTATGTTGTGTGAGTAACTTCTGAGAATTGTTTTGCTAAGTTTAATTTCCGCATTGTGTCCAAAAGGGCAAACAAAAAGAGAGAACAAATTAAACCTAGCTAGCCTTCGACCCTCTCTCGACAATCTCAGATTAAACCTAGCTTCTCGACCTCTCGACACTCTCTCTCTCGATTGAATCATAGGAGACCTGATTGAAGATCTCCAGCCACCGTAAGCTCATCTCCCAACTCCTCAACCGCCCTTCTTCCTCCTCCTTTCTCCCTTTCCTGGACGGCTTCTCACTCCAAGCCACTATTCCTGCTACTCTGCAGAAGATCTGTAAATTGATTCGCAGCCCCGGCGCCTCTTCCAAGGCCCGGATATACTCCGATGTCAACGTCATCCGCCCCAAGCAGCATTGGGATTATGAGGCCCTCACCGTCCAATGGGGGTCAGTCAATTATTTTCTCCTCTCTTGTTTGTTTGGATTGTGTAAAAGTTGTTGAATTTGGAGAAAATTGGATGCAAGTGTTTTGATTTTTCAGCTGCAATTGAATTCATATCGAGGCTTTGAATTGTGACTGTTGCAGGGAGCAGGACGAATAGTGAAGCAAAAATCTGTGAAGGGTCAATGGGTCGAGCCCGGCTTCCACCTCCTCAACCCCTGCGCTGGTCAATTGGTCACCGGAATCCTCTCCACGACTTCACTAGAATCCAATCCCTTGACGTCAAAATAGAGACCAAAACTAAGGTCTTCTTCTTCTTCTTCATTACCAAGCTTTTGTATTTTTTTTCTTCTTCATGTTTGGTTTGTAGCTAACATATGCAGTAAAATTTTCTAATTGTGTTAAAAATTTTGATTAGTTGTATTCCAAAACATTAAGTGAAGGGGAGGCAAGAAAGCTTTTTCAGCAATTGATAGATGAGGTGGACTACTGTCACAATAAAGGTGCATATCACAGAGAACTAAAGGTCAGTAATCAAATTATCTAGAGCAAGATGACATGAATCTTTCATGAGTTCATTCTCTTACTGAAACGATATTGAATCTCTTGCAGCCAGAAAACTTGCTTTTGACCAGTAATGGAGATCTCAAAATATCTGATTTTGGACTTAGTGCATGCATTGAGTAAGGTAGGAGTACTTTCCAAAAAAATTTATGTTCTTGAGCCATTATTATATATTACGAATGGTTAAAAAAAAAAAACTGACAATTTAAGTGGCTGCTTGGTTGAAATTTTGATATCAACAGCCTGGTGACTTGTTGTCAACTAAATTCGGTTCTCCAAGCTATGTAGCTCCTAAAGTATGTTGCTTCTCAATTATATTTTGTTGAGTTAAACTGTGTACAGAGAAAGAAAAATTGTCAGCTTAAAATGATTGAGCATATATTTTTGTACAAACATCATACCTAAATTTATTTCAATCACACTATTGATGCTTTCATGTATTCATCAACTACTACTTCTAAATAAGGGCTATGATGGAGCAGCTACAGATGTTTCGTCTTGTGGAGTGATTCTTTTCGAATTACTTGCTGGTCATTTGCCTTTTGATGACTCTAGCCCGATGAATTTGTACAAAAAGGTATAATTAAATGCATTGATCTTATTAGTAGTTCAATCATTTCATTGTTGAAATCAGGAAAAGATGTAGTTGTTTTGTTCATAACCATATATCAAGGTATCTTGATTTGGGTCATATAGATTGTGCAATTCAGTTCTGTGTTTTGACTTTGTAATGCTTCATGTAATATGCAGATTTTAGTGCAAGCTATTGGGGGCTTCATAGATTTACAAAATAGCTTTGGAATTTTGATTGGTTAGATATATTATGTAATTCGTAGTTGAGTACCTAATTCATATGAAAACTATAATGCCGGGTAGGCTTCATAATCAGATTTATAGCCTCTCTTTTGATTTCCAGGAAACGACTATTTCTGCACATATTGTTGTTGCATTGGAAAATGAAAGAATTAGCCTCTCTTTTGATTTATAGCCTCTCTTTTTGACTTTGCTGGAAATGGGTAAGGTTGTGGACCTTGGTAAGTCTCTCATCTCCATCTCTACTCTCTTTCTCTACACACACTAATATTGTTTTTGCTAAAGGAAAATATTTGGAAAGACTTGGGACTACTTTCTGCTTGAAAGTTTGTGAAGAAATTGATTATAATTAAACAAAGATTGAGTACTATCTTGATGAGTTAAAGTGTACCAACTATTTATGTTAAAATTTTGAGAACAACGAGTATATTGCATGATCCATCAATGCTTCCTTATTTGTTTTCATATATGCACAAACATGTATACACAGTAGTAGTTCTTTTAGTTATTTATTTATTTTCACTAAAGGCACTTCTCGTGTTAACCGCATTCTGATGAATGATCACTTTATTTAGGTGGATCCTTTTGACGTTTTTGATGCGTACTTTGGGGAAGGGGTGAATCAGGAGGCATGAGCTTCAATTCGTTAACTCAGGAAATCAAGACCTTGACATTCGGTAATTGTCTAGGTGTGATGTTACTATTAATTAATGGTTCTGTACCTGTCAATACATGTCGTTTTTTGCCTTAACAAAGTAGAATTCAATATTAGTTTTCATGTTTACAAAAGTATGCTATTACTATAACCTTCAAATGATGTCATCATTCTTTTATGTTTCAGGTATGAACTGCAACTGAGATTTAAAGAATCCATATTCAGATGACAAAAACTCAGAGAACACCATTTGGCATGATATCCATGGTAAAGAGACCTTTTTTGAATATTAAAATCATGGTTAACTGTACTACATCCAATTTTGATTTTCTTTGCCTCATCATGCAGATAGTATTGCAAGGATTAAGGAAATTTGGATTGTGTAATCTGTATGTGTGTGTTTATAAATTGTTAGAAGCTCAATGTAATATGTTCAAATATGTTGTATGTACTTTGACAGAGTATCTGATAGTTATCTTAACACCTTTTGTGGCTTTCTTTCTTACCTTTTTTTTTTTTGGTTTCTATTGGATCCAACTATTACCTTGTTACTGTAGTTTTCTTTACCTTCTTCTATCATTCAAATGGTTCATTGTGTAAATGGCTTTGATTGCAGCTTGACTTAGAAGCAAGTGAAATATGTTCAAGAAGACATTCCAATATGGCTTTCTCTCCATTTCATGCAGCCTTGTGTATGCCTCGTCGTCTTTTGCTCTTGTGTTTTCAGTTTTCATTTATCATACTTGTTGTAATTTTGATGCTTAACTTGTGCATTTTTCTGGATAATTAGGAGCAAACCTTTGCAGATACCTAAATAAAGAAAGTGAGTCCGGACAACCTAGTAATAAACTTCTGACATGCTTGTTAAATTTCAAGTACTTTTATTTGTTCTTGTCTCTCGAATATGGTCTGGACTGAAGAAGCTGCTCCTTAGTTTCTTTTTTTGCTCGGTCTGAGTTTCTTTGAATATGAAATAAGTCTCAAGGCCTTGTGCTGCAATTTAAAACTTATATAGACTTCTATAGGCTTATTTGGATCTTAAATAAGTTTGAACCAGTAGCTCAAGGATTAAAGTGGCACTATGCCAAAAAGGCCTTCAGACGACACAACTGTTCTGTCGTCTGAACGAACAAAAATGTGTCGTCTAGTACGGTGTCGTCTCTTGGGGGCATCAGACGACAGAAGTGTTATGTCGTCTGATTTTTCAGACGACATAAAAAAATAAAAATCTTGTGTTGTCTGATGAGTTTTGCATTTTGGGAACATTGTGATCTGTATCTTTAAAAGCATTCAAACAACAGTTTTGTATTGTCTGATAAACAAAACAACCACAGTATTTTTTAAATGCTATTGTGTGAAGCATATTTGCAAGACTTATTTGTGTGGTCTGAATGCCCTTAAATAAGAAATATGAAACCTCGTATGTAGTGTCTTCTCTCATACAACAACAATTAAAGGTTGTGCTAATTTACTTTAAACGATAATTATATGTGGTCGTAAAGAGCATCAGAGGACAATTAAGTGTCGTTCTAGGGTAGGTTTGTATGACATTTAAGTGTTGTGTGAAAGGTTTTGAAATTATACATATGTGATGTTGGGAAATGGTTTAGACAATAGATATCATATTCTTTCTGTTATGTCAGTCTCATTACGACGACAAT
>BDJD01002223.1:206404-226323 GCA_002564525.1 Rosa multiflora
TCCAAATTTGAGATAGGAAATCACCACCTTCTACAACTACACAAATGTGTTGTCTAAATGCTCACCATTTATCCAAATTTGAGATAGGAAATCACCACCTTCTACAACTACACAAATGTGTTGTCTAAATGCTCACCATTTATCCAAATTTGAGATAGGAAATCACCACCTTCTACAACTACACAAATGTGTTGTCTAAATGCTCACCATTTATCCAAATTTGAGATAGGAAATCACCACCTTCTACAACTACACAAATGTGTTGTCTAAATGCTCACCATTTATCCAAATTTGAGATAGGAAATCACCACCTTCTACAACTACACAAATGTGTTGTCTGAAAGGTCACCATTTATCCAAATTTGAGATAGGAAATCACCACCTTCTACAACTACACAAATGTGTTGTCTGAAAGGTCACCATTTATCCAAATTTGAGATAGGAAATCACCACCTTCTACAACTACACAAATGTGTTGTCTGAAAGGTCACCATTTATCCAAATTTGAGATAGGAAATCACCACCTTCTACAACTACACAAATGTGTTGTCTGAAAGGTCACCATTTATCCAAATTTGAGATAGGAAATCACCACCTTCTACAACTACACAAATGTGTTGTCTGAAAGGTCACCATTTATCCAAATTTGAGATAGGAAATCACCACCTTCTACAACTACACAAATGTGTTGTCTGAAAGGTCACCATTTATCCAAATTTGAGATAGGAAATCACCACCTTCTACAACTACACAAATGTGTTGTCTGAAAGGTCACCATTTATCCAAATTTGAGATAGGAAATCACCACCTTCTACAACTACACAAATGTGTTGTCTGAAAGGTCACCATTTATCCAAATTTGAGATAGGAAATCACCACCTTCTACAACTACACAAATGTGTTGTCTGAATGCTTACCATTTTTCCAAATTAAACCAGTATGGTTTTAGTGTATATTCAGACAACAGAAAAAAAACTTATGTCGTCTGAAAAACTCAGACGACATAAAACAAAACTTATGTCGTCTGATGTGTGTCGTCTGAAGGCATTTTTGGCATAGTGTGGTATGCTTTTTCTTAAAGTTAATATAAGGGGGGCTGCATAATCACATGTCAGACTTGTTTTAATCCCTTATCTGCTAGGTTAGACACTAGGAATGCGACTCTTCTTAATATGTTATTTCTTAGACTAATGTATGTGCCTTATCTACTTCATCCATGTTGATTAACTATGGCTATTTGTTGATATTGGTGACTGATGTTTTAATTTGCTGATAGGTAGCATTGCA
The DNA here is from genome assembly GCA_002564525.1 of Rosa multiflora. Taxonomy (NCBI): domain Eukaryota; kingdom Viridiplantae; phylum Streptophyta; class Magnoliopsida; order Rosales; family Rosaceae; genus Rosa; species Rosa multiflora. The sequence continues at coordinate 207,692 of BDJD01002223.1, forward strand.
GTAATGAGATGCACAATTTGGATCGTTTGTCGACACAGTACATTACTTCAATAAACTACAACAAAATTTGGTGCAAATCTGAAAACAAATAATTTTCTACATCATATCTTTGTCTTATACGCCGATGCTTTTAAGATGTTTCTGCCTAGTTGAAATTTGGCCTAACTCTCTTTGTTTGTGCTTCCGCCATGTTACTTTTTTTTTATGCACAAATATGATGCTGACCCAGTGGTAAAGGCAGCTGCTGCAACTCTCCTAGGCATCCAAGTTGGGTGTGGATTGCATTTAGGAGATGAATCTAGAGCTAATGTTGCACAAGATAATGAACCTGTCCATCAAAATCCTCAAGCGTATGCTGCACAAGATGACATTTTTTGGACAATTTAAGTGTGCAGCAACATTGTCTTTGCACTTTGAGATACCTACACTTTATTTTGAGGCCATCAACTAAATGCTAGATTTGTGCATACGCTATGGCTTGAGAAAGTTTGTCTTAGGTATGAATGTTATTGTTTTGTGAAGAAGGAAAAGCAGCAAGATGCTGAATGAAGCTGACTCCCAAAGTCTGACCTAGTTTTGGAGAATTTCTTCAACATATTTCCTTGATCCACATGTAGGATCGGTAACAAACCTTTCCTTAACTTTTCTGGTCTTTTTTCCTGGTCATTTATGTTGTTTATGTCTTTGTTAACATTTTTTCAGAGTTTTAACAGTCTTCAATTATGACAGTGAGGACAGGGAAGGAAGACATTAGAACCGTAACCAAGGATGCCCGCTCTGTGGTAGTGATCCAAAGCTCGAAAAGCAACACAAATGAGTTGGGGTGGGATCTTAAAGCGAGAGAAGCAAGTACTATGGATTACCTCCTTTCAGCATATGAGCTCCAAGTTTGATTCATGGGTCTAGGTAGCAGCTAGGGATAGCTACAAATGCTTTTGATTCATGTGTAGGTAGCAGCTAGGAATGTTTTCTTGTTTGGTACATTATTTAGTAACTTGAATGTTTGAAAAATGCTACTTGAATGATATGGATTAGACTGTGGTTTTATTTGGTAATATGGAGCATTATTTTTGTAAAAATATTCCAGGTATGAATTCCATAATGAAAAAGGAACAGCTCAAAACAATGTTGTGAGAACCAAGCTCATACAACAAACCTGATATTGCTCATACAATGGTTAATAAAAGGAATCTGTTGTATGAACCACCAACCTACAACAAAAGAAAACAAGATTCTGTTGTCTGAGATTCATAACACACAACAAAAATAAAATTAGCTCTGTTGTCTGAATGAATCAGCAGACAAGAGATAAATTATATTTCTGTTGTGTGTTATGTATCTCAGACAACAAAGGAAGAATTATATCTATTGTGTGTTATAAACCTCAGACAATAAAGAATGAGTTATACTCGTTGTGTGTTATGAATCTCACACAACGGTAAAATTTCTTCTTCTGTTGTTTGAATGGCCGAGGCATCCCTGCGCATGCCATGGCAGGCACCTGCTGCGCAGAATTCACATTACAGAAAAATAGCTATTCTGTTGAGCCAACTACTGTCATACAACGGTGGAATTACCATTGTGTGATTTTTCAATCACACAACACTCACTTAGACCACTATGAGCTTGGTCATCACACAACAGAAATCCACCGTCGTCTGATGGCCTTTTTGTAGTAGTGTGGCATTTTATTCAAGGGTTCCCACAGACGGTGTCAATGTTAATGTTTAAGATTTGAGTGGTAGCCCAAGTCATTGTTAACGCGGGTTCGATGGGCGGACCGATACTTGCAATATTCTCAGAGCTTCCGCTATCTGTCAAATGAAATACAAAGCGGCGTCAGAGGGAGACAGCGTTGGGCGGTCTTCTCTTCTCCGATGCCTAAGTTAGTCAATGTATTTATGTTGACAGAATAACAGTAGGTAAGTAGTATATGCGTAATTAATGAGGAGAGAGTAGAGAACCTTTTATAGATGGGGAAGAGGCTGAGGTCTTCCATATTTTCGATGTGGGACTGACGTGCTTCAGTTCCCAGCTTCTAGAGCTTCTGATGCTAACTTGGCGCGGCGCGTCAGAGGTGATCTGGGGGTGAGCCGGCGCTCAAGCGGTAGCCTGTTTGGCTGTGTTTCCGTAGGTCACAAAGTTGGCGGTAGTTGGTACCGCTGGCTGTATCATGAGCGTAGCTCATTATAGCTAATTATGCTTGCAAATGCTTATGTAAGTATAATATGCCTGGAAGAGCAAAGCACAGGCAACATTTAGAAGATGACGATGTTCAAGCTCAACAACACCAGTTTTTTGGGGCGTTGAGGTGCTAGAATGTTGAAAAAGAATTCCCAAATCATTGAAAAATGAATGCATAGAAATGAAATCAGCACAAATGTGTTTGACATTATACTGAAATTGAGTTTTGACAAACGAAAAGAATATTTTTAACAACCCTTGGGTTTCTTATTTAAAATGCATGAGGTGAATACAAGTGTATCATGAAAATCATCAACAATGGTTAAAAAATAACGAGCACCAGTGTGAGAAGGCTCTCGATCTGGACCGCAGATATCACAATGTATCAAATCGAAAGGTGCACTTGTTGAAATAAAACTTTAAAGAAAGGATAACCAAGTTCGTTTATCCATGGGACACACATCACAATGAGAGTTAAAGTCAAAAGTTATACCAGAAGTTGATTTTTCCAAAAATTGGGATGGTGTGGTAGATGAATGACCCAAACGAAGATGCCATAAATCATGGGTAACAAAATATTATGTGTTGCAGGTGGTGGTTAGACCGCGGTGTTTTGGGAAAAGTAGTACAAGCCATTGTGATGCTTCCCTATGCCAATCACCTTCTTTGTTGCCAAATCCAGTAAGACACAAAAATCTGGATGAAAGAGGATAGTACAACGGAATTTGCTGATAGAAAGTAAATTGACTTGAAGGGAAGGCACGCAAAGAACATTGTTAATAGACAAATTTGAATTGAGTTCTAGAACCATTGGGTAGGTTGACAAAAGAAGATTTTGACGATGATTTGTTAAAGAGTTTGGGTGATGACACAATGTGGTCTGTTGCACCACTATCAATAATCCAATCTTGAGATTGTTGTGATGAAGAGCGAGTGGAATGACAAGAAGGAAAGAATGTACCATTTTTTGTTTCTGATTGAATTGGCTCAACCTCTATGAGATTCTTTATAGCTCCACATGTGCTGGATGAAACATCATTGTTTAACACCAGTTCCTCCCAAGTAGACTTCAACTGGGAAATAAGGGCACTTCTAGAAAGTTTCGAGTGATTTGCCATGCTGAATAGCTAAGATGATAGAATAATTTTAACAAAAGGTGAAAATGTCTAGAGCAACCAAGATCGTTGCACTGATAACATGTTAAAAATGGTGATTGAGAATAAAGATTGCAGAGAATCATGTATGTTTAGTAAAATGTGTCACAATTATATACCAAAAAAAAAAAGATTCCAAAGGCTGAGAACCAGCTACACAATTAGCCTATAATTACAACAAGAGATGACAATATTAATTGCCAATATGTAACCTATCAATTACAATAAAATACCAACAATTAGTCTCATGTAATCAAGCTAATAAATCAATGATACTCATTGTGATTTTCAACATCTTTGGGTTAACCTCTCCCAAGTGAAATTAATTTAGAAGGGAAAGAATTGGTTTCAGAAGCGATAGTGGAGATGAAAAGAAAATGAATTTCTTTTGGCAAATTAAAGAAAGTGAAAATGGATTAGAAAGTCAAAAATAATGACTTGTTCAAGTAAATCCAGAATATGTGTCTGGCCCAAACTCTAAATTACTTGCTGTAGTTGAAATAAGGTTTATATTAGAGATATTCTAGGAGAATCTTAGGAGATATCCAATCAATGTACGATTATGTTTCCATGTACAACTCTATCACTATGCTTGTAATCCTCTATATTAAGAGGTCCCTATTATCAATTAAAATACGACTCAATCTGTCCCAATTTTAGTTTTCCTTAAACACGTTATTAGCACGAAGCCCTAACCCTAAAACAAATAGCCAAACCCTGATTCAAGAAGCAAAAACCCTAAATCCGAATACAAAACCTTGAAACCCTTTTGGCCCCCGCCAAACGTCTTGAATCCCTCCTTCCCAGGAGTCCAGAACCGGCGGCACCACCTCAAGAACAGGCCGGAAACCTACTGAACCAGCCACCAGAAGCTCCAAACCACCCTCATCAAATATCTCACCGGTTCACCACCTTCCAAAGTTCCAATTGCTACCAAATTTTTATAGAAGCAGCGTCTTGATCCTAACATCCAGGAACCGGAAAATTTTTTGCCTGAACCAGCCACTTAGTCCCCGAACCAGCCAAAAGTTGTGGTTGCACCTTGAACCTGCAGAAAAGAAAGAAGAAGAAAAGAAGAAAAGAAGAAGAAAGAGAGAAGAAAGGAAGGCCCAACACAGAAGAAGAAAGGAACAGGCCCAGAAGCCCGCTGACGTCAGCCCTAGGACCCTCTGCCACATCAGCATAAGGACCCACTGCCACGTCAGCATCAGTGCCACGTCAGCCCTCCGGTCAACGAATTTTCCAGCAACTTTCCACCACTTTTTCGGAGACTTTCAGGCCATTTTTGAGTGACTTTTTCAAGCCAAATTTTCCGACAACCTATTTCGAGGTATTTTTTTTCTAAAAGTTCCATTTTTTTAGAGTTTTTACATTCAATTTCTCTTCTTTTTCAGGGACTTGCAACATCCCTTCTTCTACCCCCCTTTCTTCATCATAGGGGAGACCTAATTAAGCCGAACTGTGGCGGTTCGTGCTCACTCCAACCTTGGACCTTGTTGAGATATCCAAACTTAGAGTTTGTAGAGAATTTATGATCGACCACTTACGTCATTGTTTCGATCTAATCCAATACCTCTTGGAATTGAATTTCTTGGAAGCGATTACGCTCAAGAATTTTATATGTTTTCGTGGTAGCTTTTTAGGCTCCAAATCTAACCCTTTTCTTGTTCTCTTTCTGGATGAGTAACCTGAACAAATTGGACTTTGCTCCATTGGGAACAACTGACTCTGTATATCACAGGTGGTTCGTGATGTCCGTTAGCATCTCAAGGCCAATGGAATCCAGGATACTATTCTCAAGCCTAGCCAGGACGTGCTAACTGTTGAGCAAGCTCAAGCTTTGGAAGCAAATAGAGTTGCCTTAGAGGCAAATAAGGCCAAACCCATCATTCTAATGACTCGTCATATGGATGATTTGCTCCAGTACGAGTGTATGAATGAAGAAGACCCCAGAAGGCTGTGGGTCTCACTCGAAGAAAGATTTGGCAACGTCCATGACTCCCTGCTTCCTGACCTAGAAGTGAGATGGCATAGCCTCCGCTTCTATGATTTCAAGTTAGTTCTTGACTACAACTCAGAAGCATTTCGCATCAAATTCTTAATGGAATTTTGTGGTAAAGAGATCACAAATGCGATGTTGATTGAGAAGACTATCTCTACCTTCCCCATCTCTGCATTGATGGTTGCTAAGAATTATCGAATCTATGTCACTGTAGGACGGATCACAAGGTTTCATGAGCGCATTGGAGCTATGAAAGTTGCTGAAAAGCATGACAACGTCCTTGTGAAGAACTATAATTCAAGATCCATGGAAACAGAGCATATTTCGGAATCCAATTATAGTCGTGCCCCTAAGAGAGGGCGCCAAGAGCGAAACTCTAATCTTAGGGATACTTCTGGACACTCTAGTCCATATAATCGCTCTACTTGGGAAGGTAACCGCTAAAATAGTTAAACACGGAACCGAGGAAGTCAACGTGGAAAGAGAGAGGGAGGCAATGCCTCTGGCCATATTGGTGGTGCCACCAACACTAAGAGCCATCTAAATGACACTTTCAAAGTGCCTCAATCAATGGAGTTTGAGTAAAGAGATGTATGTTCTCAATGTGGAGTATCCGGTCATTGGGCACACATTTGTAGAGCTCGTGAAAAAATTGTCACCGCCTACAAAGCATATTGTGAAGCGAGAGAAGCTCACGATGTGGAACAAGAAGATGAAGATGATGATCTAGAGTGAAGGGTTAAAGACTACAAATCTGGCTGGGATAAATATATAGATCGCCGATTATGTTTAAGTCTTTATTTTTTTCAAGAGATGTAATAGGCAATTGCCATATATTTTTGTAGTAAATGTCAATGGTTTAGTCTTTCTTCAAAGAAGGCTCACCCAAAGTAAGTGTGATGTCTAGGAAGGTTATGAGATTAGTGGTACTTAAGTGAGCCTTGCTCTACCGACATCTCTCTACTCACCTGGACACATTTATTTTGGAATTATCGAAAGAAGTTAGGCGACTATCATTGTTTTGCATTAGCTAGTATTTTCGATTAGATTTTCTTTGGTCAAAGAGACAATGATGTAACTTAGTTGGCTTATGAATAAAATTTTGAGTTCTTTTCATTATGACTCCATTTTGTTTCTGAGCCTATGACTTTGTGACTACGATGGCTAGGCCATAAATATTAATTCGAGGACATGGAATAGTCCAAGTTCCACTTGCCAAATGGGACCTTGATTACTGTCACAGAAACTCTCTACGCTCTTAGGGCAAATAGTACCCTATGAATAGCCTACGGATTCAATGCGAAAATGCATGTAGAAAACGGAAATGAGTTCCCTTGCAATGCCTCTAACGATTGCAAACAAAGGCGCATTTTAGAGAAGTTTATGTGTCTCTCTAGTGGACTCTATGTCACTATTCAAGCTATTAATCCAATAAAAGTTATGAGAGAAGATCTCTTGGATTTAAACACATATTGGCTTTGTCACGACAGGATAGATCATCCTAGTCATGATATGATGATCCGTCTACAAAAAACTTCACATGGACATCTTTTCTCTCGAGCGAAATGAAGCATGAATCAAAAGTTGATTCCTGGACTAAGTGTGAACGACGCTGCTGCCTAGGGCACCGCTTCCGTCCGCCACCAGCCTAGGGCTGGAGCAGTCCCTATCTATGATGCCATAGATGGTGTCCATCATGGTGATGACGCCCCAGGTGATGTTGCAATCACCAACTTTGCTTCAAATAGCATTTCTGACGCTTAGGCCTAACCAAAATCCTCATTGGTTGCTTTTAAAGCCTCTCGCTCGTTTTACAAAGCCTGTTCCTTAGGAAATTAGGACTGAGACCGTCCTATGCAAAGGATATGAAAATACTCATTCTGTTCCTTCATAGAATCCCTGGGGATTCTGTGGACTGATTCAACCAACTTGCAGATGTTTAAATATCTCATGATGTTGGTTGACACGCAAACACGCTGGTCACGTGTTGTGCCATTGTCCACTTGTAATGCTGCTTATACTACACTCCTAGCACATATCATACAACAACAGGCTCACTCCCGAATCATCATATTCATTCAATTGGATTTGACTATGCTAGAGAGTTTACATTGAAGACTTTCGATGGTTATTGCATTAGGGAATGATGTTGGACATCATATCCTCATGTATACACCCAAATGGTCTCGCAAAAATGTCTGCGATGGTAATTCAGACATTGGTAATGCTCACCAATCTCCTTATATCCGCTTGGGCTGATGCAATATCGTATACAGCTATGCTAATTCGTCTACGACCCACCGCCACTCAATCTACCTCTGCGTTACAACTAGTGACTTATCGCACTTACGCATCTTTGAGTGTGCCATTTATGTGCCAATTGCGCCGCCACAACGCTCTATCATGGGTTCTTATAGATGAATGGGCAACTACGTTGGATTTGCGACTCCAACAATCGTCCGCCACTTAATGCCCTTGCAAGGTGATCTCCTTACCGCTAGATTTGCTGGTTGTCACTTTGATGAGACATTCTTCCCGTCGTTAGGGGGAGATAAGAACACGGATGTTCAGTAGGAACGACAAGAATTATCGTGGCCTGTCCCCACAATGTCTCATCTTGATCCCTGTTAAAGTGACGAGATCACATATCTGCTGCAAATATGCCTGCAAGGAAGGGCATCCCTACGAGAGGACGTAGCGCCACCCTACACGGAGGTAGGCATGGAGCCAACACCAAAGAGAGTGACACTCTGGCATTATAGGCCATGGCCCCAGCTAGGATGCATGGAAGGTCCGTGGGTTCGAAGGATACTTTGACACAACTCAATCCTTAGATCATCGACACTCAAAATTCGCCTCATGAGAATCTTTCAGGTTATGGTTATCGTTGGGGGATGCCACAATGTCAGAATCTATTCCTGAGAATATGGAGCTCTTTGAAAATTACACTAGTATACATGAGACATGGGATAAAAACTCCATCATAATTGATAATGTAGTTGTGCATGAGTTTGTTGAGTCTGATGATATCGAACCACTCTCTGTTGATGAATGAATGCCAACGTAGAGAAATTTGGCCTAAATGGAAAGATGCGATCCAGGTTAATTTAAATTCTCTAACGAAGATGAAGGTTTTTCGAGCCGGTGATACCAACACCTCCTAAACATAAAACCTATTGACTAATGGGTCTTCGTTAGAAAGCGTGATGAGAAACAAGAGATGGTAATCTCGCCTTATGACGCAAGGCTTCTCACAAAACGCCCTGAAATCGACTACGATGAGACATATTCTCTCGTAATGGATGTCATTGCACTCCACTACCCTGTCAGTTTGGTAGTTTCCAAATAACTGAACATGCAGCTTACAAATGTGGTCAACACGTATCTCTATGGTTATCTAGATACGGAATATACATGAAGGTTCATGGTGGACTTCATTTACCCAAGTCAAGTGGCTCTAGACCACGGAGAGCGTTTGCAATTAGGTTGAAACGCTCACTAAAGTGACTACTTGATTGGGAAAGGTTATGCCCGCGCGTTTCCATAACAAGTTTCAGATTCTATCTCGGTCATGTTGGACATGATCTTCATTAGAAGCCCTTAAAGAGTTAAGGGCAACCACTGAACACTTGAAATCTGAGTTTGAGATGAAGGATTTTGGGAGAACACGATTATGTCTTGGTTTGGAACTTGAGCACCGTGTTGATAGATGCTTTGGCATTTTGACAAGGTCAAGCTTTCAAGCACCCCCATGATCGTCCGTAGTCTTGATCCTAAAAAGGATTTTCTTCGTTCAAAGGATGATGACGAAGATGTGCTAGAGGCAAGAGTGCCTTACTTGAGTACAATAAGCACATTATTATACTTAGCTCAATGCACAAGACCGGACATCTCATTTCCAGTGAACTTGTTAGCTAAGGTATAGCTCTGTGCCAACACAACGCCATTGGATTGGTGTAAAAGATATCTTTCGATACTAGAGATGTATGACTGATATGGGCTTGTTTTATCCCTATAGAGAGATGATAGACTTGGACCCATCACACACCAGGAACGTTGTCAACACTGGTCTCCGTCCTATATCCCCATCCCAAAACAACATGCGTTTTGGAAGGTTTTGCTGATGTTGGGTATCTCTCTGACCCATACAAAGGTCATTCCCAAACTGGTTAAGTGTTCACCATGGGTAAAAATCGTGATATCTTGGAGGTCTACAAAATAGAGCCTAGTCGCTATATCTTCGAACAATGTGGAGATTATTACTCTTCACGAAGTGATTTGTGAATCTATATGGATTGCATCCATAATTACGCATGTTCGAACAATTGTGGTTTGAAATCTACCACAGATGAGCTTACGAGCATTTAGGATAATGCTGTTTGTTTTGAACAAATGAAGCAAGACTACATCAAAAGCAACATCACCAAGGATAATCAGCAACAACAAACTCTCCTCAAGATAAAAGTGAACTAGGTTCAATCTGAGGATAGTACGGCAGACTTGCTCACTAAGTCATTGCCTAAATTCTACTTTCAAGAAACATGTTGGTAGCATCATTTGAGGAAGTTATCCAAACTCTCGTGACAGTTGTCATAAGGGGGAGATGTCTACATATATGGTCTCGAAACGTGAAGGCTGTGTTGTGCTCTTTTTCCCCTTCGACTGAGGTTATTTTTGTCCCACAGGGTTTTTGTTACTCGGCAAGGTTTTTAATGAGGCAACAAGAGGAGCACCATTTTTGGGCAACACAAGGGGGAGTGTTCAAGTAAATCTAGAATATGTGTCTGGCCCAAACTCTAAATTACTTGCTCTAGTTGAAATAGGGTTTACATTAGAGATATTCTCTGAGAATCTTAGGAGATATCTAATCAATGTATGATTATGTTTCCATGAACAACTCTATCTCTATTCTTATAATCCTCTATATAAAGAGGTCCCTGTTATCAATGAAAGCACGACTCAATTCTCTTCCAATTTCAGTTTTCCTTAAACATGACTTTATTTTTTTGGCTGTAGGATTCTTGAGTGAGTGGAAGTGAAGGGATGACATGTCTTTATGAGGAACAGCGTCCTAAATTGTTGGGATTGTTGAATGGATACCAAAAAACTAAAACATAAATACTAGGGTTAAGGCATAGGCACATGGAAGGACCTAAATATCCCTTAAATTATGCCACAGGCATAACAGTTAACGCCGTTATAGATCACGTGTATGTCTGTTGGGTTAGTTTAGAAACTACAGGTAACAATATGATAATTTCCAAAAGTCACGCATAAAAATTTAGAATTACACGTTTACTTACTTGGAATGAGAATGAAAATGAAGAAAATAATTTCGGTGTATGAGATTTAATGCGTTTACTAACATAGATAGGGTTGAGAATGATTGTAATGTATGAGATTCTTGCATTTACTAATATATATAGGATTAGAATAGATGTGGGTTCCATCTCATTATCAGAAATTGATTCTTGAGTAACTCTTAGTTTGATAACCAAGGGGAGGATGGGTTTTAGAAATTATTCTCATATCGATTCTTTTCTTCTCTCATTCTGATTGTTTACGATTCATGATTTTTTCAATTATAAGTAAGTAAATGTGTCATTAAAATGGACCTTATTTGGAGTAGTGTTTTGCATTTCTTTCCTAAATAATAATAGTCACTATTTTCATTAGTTTATGAAGAGTTTGCTAGCTGGATTGTTGACTGGCTTTGCCTTGTACTCAGTTTTATTAGTCCACCCTATCGTCACCGGAGCATGTGGTATACAGCGGATTTGACATGTGAAGACAGTTACGAGCTACACTAGTAAATTGTAAAACTCGATCGACGCGATTATTAGGAGAAACTATGTTTTGTCTTTAGTGTGATCACGTGCCCATTAGGAACCTGGTTAGTTAATTCCGAAGTCAATGTTTAAGAAGACGAAGAAAATGTATTTCTATCCACAAATTAGAAAAACGAAAGATCTGAAAACCAGAGGCCTGGCTACCATTGGATGCACACAATCATTGCTGCAGTTTCGAAGGTTTCTTTGCGAATACGTACAATGTTATACTTCTCAGTTTCTTTTTTCTTTTTGCTCTGTTTGTTTTTTCTTTTTCCCTTCACATATATGCAGGACAAAAGCTAACCATTGGATGAATTGACAGATTGAGCATGGCAGCAACTACGACTGTTATCCCACATGCAATTGTACTGGAAGTTCTTAATCGAGATAACTACAAACATTGGAGTTTTCTAGTTAGAACTTACTTGCTGGGTAAAGATCTTTGGGACGTCGTCAAAGCCGAACCTCCTAAACCAGAGGACAAAGCTTGGACGAAGAAAAATGCTGAGGCATTACATGCTATAGTGATTTCTTGCGGGACTGATGTTTTTTCTATAATCAGTGATACCGAAACGGCCAAAAGTGCCTGGGATGCTTTGGAAAGAGAGTTTAAGGCGGCAACTGCAGTAGTACCAGGTATGGCCTCTGACAAAATACGGAACTACAAGGATATAGTACCTTTTTTTTTTTAATATCAAGAATGAGTTAATCTTTCTTTCTTGATTTTTAGTTTAGAATTGAAATTTGAAGATAAATTTTGATTGAGTGTAGTTCTCTATAAGTATACTTGAGAACAAGTTTTCAGTAAATTTAGAAACCAAGAATCGTCCGATAAAGACATAAAGTGTTTAATTCGAGATCAATAAAGTATATATTGTGAATACTTTACTTATGGCCAATAAATTTACGAGAGAAAATAATATCACCGGGATCTATTTGAAAAACAATAATCTCCTTTCCCGAATGCTGTACAAATAATAGGGTTTTCAAACCCAACGATGGTAATCAGGTTCGATACTTGGTTAACATATAATTAGGCCAAGGGATCTTTGACTCATAAGTCACTTGTGGAGATAATTAATTTTCTAACAGAAGAGCTTCAGTCTTTTAAATGTTACAATTTCTCAAGTTGGTTACTGATGCATGTTTGTTATGTGCTAAAATGCTAAATAATTTTAGAGACAGAGACATTTGTTGATATGGCAATCGATCCTTGCCAGCAGATCGGTAATGAAGGGGAGTTGGTGCTTGTTCAAGACTTGGGAATAGCACAGCAACCGACTAAAGAAGGTAGTATCTCAGATCTCCGTCATCATAAGGACTTCAATTTAATTTGCATATATCTTGTAAAATATCTAATAATGTTAACACAAACGACGTAATAGCACATGAGAGCAGTGCCAATGAAGTGGACTTGGAACGCTGTAAACAGTTCTTCCATTGTGTGTCAAAAGGTGATTGGCATAATGCAAAGCAGCGTCTAGATCCGAAAATCGCAGTTAGAGCAATAGACCCAAGAGATGAATCCCGAGACACAGCTCTTCACGTAGCAGCCGCGAAGGGGCATGCAGAAATTGTGAAGGAGTTGGTTCTCTCGATGACCCATCCAGAAGATTTGGTAAAGACAAACGATGCCGGTTACACAGCTTTAGGAGTTGCTGTCAATAAAGGTTACGGTGGCGCCAAACTCACTGATATGGCTATGTGCATGGTTCAGAAGAACAAAAAAATTCTGCTCATCGGCGCTCCACCCAGGAACTCGATTCCTGTTGTTGAGGCTTGTGGTTGGAACAGATGGGAACTGGCTCGTTATCTCTATTCTGTCACTCCAGTTGAAGCTCTAAAGCCAGAGAACGGACCCAATGGCGCTCAACTTCTTATCTATTGTTTTCGGCATATGGAAGGGCTTGGTACGAGTTTCCAACATTTTGTCAAAATTATCTGTCGCTTTTTATTTGTTATTGCTATTGCTACATATATGACTCTTTCTCAGACATAGCATGGGACTTGATTCAAAGATTTCCAAGATTGGCCATTACTACAAACCCACAGGGAGAGTCCCCTATTTTCGTATTGGCTAGCACGCATTCTGGATTCTTTAGTGGAGCACGACTCAAATGTTGGCAAAATTGGATCTATCATGGTAAGATATTTTTTATTTTTATTTTCATTTTTTGAAAGGGGTTTGGAAGTATCATGGTAAGTACTTTATTCTTGACCTTTTTTTATTCTTACAAATAATTGGATAAATTTCATTTCTTTACATTTAACTTCTTCACTCTGGTGATCATGTGAACACTAATTTACAATTAATCTTGTCTAGTTCTTAATTAGTATGTTATTCTATAAATATAATGTGAAATATTTGTCACCGGTGATCGAGTGTGCATGTCATGCGAGTGATCATAAAATAGAGTTTACAGGAGTCACATTAACAATAATAAAAAAATGATAAATCATTAATCTCAATCCCAAAAATTTAAAAGCCAAAAATTTCTTCCATCCAGCTAGATATTTCAAAGTTCCAATTTCGAAACCCCAAATCTCATCCTCCATTTCCAATCCCCCAAACCCGTTTCCCACTTTTCCATTTAAATTGTACCGTAGATAGTCAAGATTACATTTGAAAGTACATGGACATAAATGATTTGTCTTGCGAAATTGAGGGACGAAAAATAAAGTTAATCTTAAATTTGCCCATATCTCTCAAAGTTGTAAATATAGAGCTACCAAACTTTAATATCTAACCCAACAATTAAACCATAAACACTAAATAATCACACCTCTTATAGGCCGGGGCACGTTTGAAAGAGTAATTACTTTCTTCTTCTTTTTTTTTCTTTTAAAAAAAAAAAGGAGATTGTATGGCTGCCCTTAAGTTTTGATTAATGAAATCGTAGAATATAAGAGGAGACATAGAGCCTGAACCCCAAATTACAATAAGTATCAAGAGAACGTCCTGAAATAGTGTCAGGGGTCTGCACTAAAACTATGTATTCTAACACGCACCAATTAGCAAAAAGTGCACAGACTTGCTACTCCATTTGTTTTCGCAAAGTGGTGACATAACAAAAAGATAACTCTTTCACGAAGAAATAATTACAAATAGCATAGTTTTCCTACTATGTAGCCGTATTGAAATAAATTTGACGACATTTAGTTTTAGAGTTTTTCTATTGGAACCTCCAAATTTACTCACTTGACCTCCTATGTTTTTTACACCTCCTATCAAATTTTCTAATACTAAATTTACACACTAAACCTCACTGAATTTCCTCAAATAACCTCACTCATATAATTTGCAAATAAACTATTATCTTTCAAATAAAAACTTAGTTAATTCAATGAATTAATTACTCTATAAATCTGAATTACATATATATTCCTTAATCAGACAGCATAAAAAAATTAAACACAAGGTATTGAGTTTTCAAAATTAATTTCTAATCAACAAGAAAATAAAATGAACTATTTTGTGGTTTTTTTTTTTTTAACTTTTTTTAGCTCTGCAAAAAAAATATAAAGATTAATCATTTTTTTTAATGTTTAATTTATGTACCTCATGATTAGTTATTTAAATATTTGTTTTAAAAAATTGCTAGCTCATTTTTTTTTTTGTAAATATAATGGATAGACTTAGATTTAGGTCATAATTTGATTTGTTTTGTTTTCCCTCACCAATATGCGTTCAACATGTATATCATATATTTTTATGTCACATAATCATAGTTTTAACTCTTATTAAATATATATAAATGCTTTAATGAGTATGTAGTGAAATTAGAAAATTAAAATAGATAAGGAAAATAATAAAGAATGCAATTTAATATTATTGAATTGGAAAGTCTAATAGAAAATCAACGTAATATTTTTTTTGATTACTGTCCTTAATAGTCATTTTATAGTAGGTTATATATGTCATTTAATAATTCATAATAGAGTGAGGTCAAGTGAGCAAATTTGGAGGTCCCAATAGCAACACTCTTAGTTTTATCTTGCCACTAAGAGGTTGCATCCATTTAATCAAGAAAATAGCTCCCTACCTTGCTACGCCAGACAAGGCACACTGATTATGCATAACAATAGACAACTCCCCCGCTGCCATACCAAATAGCGGTACGGATTTTATTATCCGCATAAAACCATGTTTAACTAAAAGCAAAAAACAATAAAGCAAGTAATAAAAGTAAAAAAGATTTAAAGCCAAGGCCCAGACCCAAAACCCAACAAGCCTAAGCCTAAGAAACAGATCACAAAAATGACAACGTCGCCAACCTGCTGCACCTCCCAAGCCATCTTGCCGCCGGCGCAGCCCCATTGCCACTCACTTGCCAGCTAGCCGCGCCATCCCACCTCTTATCAGAGCCAAACCACCCCCACCGGATCGGGTTCAATCGATCCGTTCTGGACACTGTGGATCTCAACAGTGCCACCACACGATTGTCACCAACAGGTGACCTTTGAACATGCGACGCTACCTTAAAGCACCCACCAGACCATCTGTGCTCCTCCGGATCCCTAGGGCAAGGCTATACCGGCGCCGACAGCCTGCCATTGTCCCGCCGCTTCTGCTCACTGTAAAGTCCCCCAGGAGCCTTGGACAGTACCACTATCACTCCACATTCAGTTCTCTGATTGACCAAACACCACCAGATCTAGATGTCCAAGAAGAACACAACTCGTCCGGCTGCAAGCGCCGCACTCCGACGAAGCCAGAGGCCCACGTTAACGCGGGTGCACCTTCGGATGAGAAAAGTTGTCGACAAAGAGAAACCCTAGCTATTAGAGAGAAAATGAAAGAAATCTTTTTTGTTTTTTCTTTTTTCACTCCCTTTTTCTAAATGTTTGGTTTGTGGAGCAACACAAGAATATTAAGCAATGAAAGAGCAAAAACCCTAGCCGAAAAAAGAGAAAAGCCGAGTGGGAGTTATCCCTGTCCGGCGGCGCGCCCTCCAGGCGTCGTTGCCGGACGGGACAGAATTGACCTTGTGTCCGGCGAGTGGTCCGGTCGGAGTAGTGGTTGCGGAGCGACGGAGATGCACACCAGAGAGTCGGACGGCGTAAGGCAGAGGCGGGAAGACGGCAGGGGTGAAGCCAGTGTCTCCTGGCCTTTGGGAGGAGCATGGAGGGCCTGCTCGGTGTTTCGAGGTGCTGATACTGGCTCGGAGGTCGCCGATTGTTGAAGGTAGCGTGGGAGCAGCGCCGAGACCCATTGTGTCTAGATCGGATCGGTTGATCCCGATCTGGGTTGAGTGTTTCGTTTCGACATGAGGAAGGACGGCGTGGCTTGCTGGCGGAAGGTAGGAGACGGAGGTGCGCCGGCGAGATGGTTGGGTCACTACGTCTGCAACCAATTACTTCAACGTGGGCCGGATGCACTTTGGGCCTGGACTTTTTGGTTTTTTGTTTTCAGTCTTTTTAGGGTTTAGGGTTGGGTTTTAATTTTGTTTTGTTTTGTTGGTAATAAGGCACACCCAAGGTTTGGTGTGTGGTATTAGCTGTTGTTTCCAGTTGTGTTAGGTGTTAGCTGTCGGGTCGTGTGTACTACAAGATGTGGCAGAGACAATCTTCGTTTCGGCCTTCTAGTGGGTCCTACCTATCTGGTTTTGGGTCAGCAAAAAAGTCTGGCTGTGTCATAGACGAGCATTAATGGCCTTCTAGTGGGTAGTTCCTGTCTGGTTTTCGGTCGGCGGCGATGGCGAGTTGGGGCAGTTGTGGGTTGATGGTGTTGACAATTTGGTGGTGACGGTGTGGGGTTTATCTTAGTCCCAGGTCCGAATGTCCGGGAATCCTGTTGGTCGGGTTTAGGTCACAACGAGTGTTGGCTTGGTCGATCAAAAGCTAGTCAGGAGGACTCTGGTTGGTGAGTTAGTGTTGACACCAGTGAGTTGTCCAGTTTAGAGTTCTTATTGGCTGGACAAGAGGTGAGCTGTCAAAGATTCACTGCTCCTGCGTTTGTTGTCTTTGCCATACAGTTGTAGTGCAAATTTAGAGTCAGTCATTTTAGAGTTCCAGTGTGAAGTCTATTGGCCATTTCTGTATAAGAGATGTCGCCTAAAACTCGTTGTAAGCAGTTCATTCTTAATGAAGTTCTTATTTGATAAAAAAAAAAAGAATATTAAGCAATGAAGCAAGATTTAACTCAAGTAGACCCAAACCAGACTAACTAGCACCAAAATTCAAACCATAGACTAGTCATTAAGCAACATTCAATTACCACGACAAGAACAAATTAATCCTACAGAACCTTCAGTCAAACAATTTGAGAGAAAAATAATTGAGATAATAATTTTATGTGTATCCTCATTCTTCTCACATGGATAATATATATACTAATATACATCAGTAATAAATCATATTTAATTAAGAGACAGAATATACAAATATATTTCTGGAATCTCCTCCGTATACGGTTGCCTGTAAGCCACAAAAGATAATCCAAGCTCGGCATGGTATTGGACAAAGATCCTTTGACAATTAAGTCCATATCATATCAGAGCAGTAGGCTTGATCTATGTTAGAATTCGTTACCAAAATTGGTGTATTGTGCCTCCTTATATAGGAGATTACATGTCGGGGTATCTAAGTTGATTTTTATCTATCTTAACCTAGTTAGTGTTGTGCGAAAGCGTAACAAACACAATATTGATATGGAACTAGATAAGCGACCAAACAACGAAAAAGAAAGCAAACACAAGAACATAAGAATTTATAGTGGTTCACTCAATCAATGTGATTGAGCTACGTCCACTTCGGAGCCGGCGAGAAATTCCATGTTAGGGTAGAGGCCCTAATTGTGAGAGATTGCAAGAAACGTAAAGGAAAGGAAGAAGATAATGAACTGATATTCAACGATAGGGTTTTCAGCTACAGATTGAGGCATATATAGCCCATATCATGTGGACACGTGTCGCACATGGAGTGAGTAGACTTAATTGAACTCATAACATGCTTAATTAGACTAACGACTAATTAACAGAAGGAACTAATTAACCACGTGCCAACACATGCACGAGACTGACTTCTCCCAGCTAATTAGGATCCCACTTCCAAGCTATTTTTCATAACAGTCCAGCCCCCATAAGATAAGCTTGACCTCAACCTTGAAAATCAGGAAATCGTTGCATGATCTCCTCCGCTTCTTCCCATGTAGCTTCTTGTTCAGATGTACCTAGCCATTGGATCAGCCACTTTGTTACTGGTGCGTTCCCTTTTTTGAACATCCTTCTGTCCAAAATTTGAGCTGGATACCACCTTGGACTATGTGGATCAACAGTAGGTGGTAAATGAGCAGAAGTTACTATAGCATTGCCCACCTTTTTCTTCAAGAGTGATACATGGAATACAGGATGCACTCGAGCAGAGCATGGCAATTTAAGCTTGTAAGCAACAGGACCAATTTTCTGCTCAATTTGGTAGGGGCCATAGTACCTTGGAGCTAACTTGTGAATAAGTCTTTTT
>BDJD01002223.1:226746-245107 GCA_002564525.1 Rosa multiflora
GGTTTCATCACGATGGACCTGAAGCTCGAATTCCAAGTGAGATAACTCACCGGAAACATGAGGGTCATTGGATGGGGGTTTCCCACCCCCCTTCAATTTGCCCATGAACGACAGGCTCTAGATACCAAATGTTAGGGTAGAGGCCCTAACTGTGAGAGATTGCAAGAAACGTAAAGGAAAGGAAGAAGATAATGAACTGATATTCAACGATAGGGTTTTCAGCTACTGATTGAGGCATATATATCCCATATCATGTGGACAAGTGTCGCACATGGAGTGAGTAGACTTAATTGAACTCATAACATGCTTAATTAGACTAACGACTAATTAACAGAAGGAACTAATTAACCACGTGCCAACACATGCACGAGACTGACTTCTCCCAGCTAATTAGGATCCCACTTCCAAGCTATTTTTCATAACAGTTTATGGAGGTGGGTGGAACATATGGGTGGTGGTGGTTGTGGCCATAGTATGTAAAGCATTGGTACCAATGAAAGGTGATGTCATAGTAGGTAAAGCATTGGTACTAATGAAAGGTGAGGTCCCTTTAAAGTGTGACTGATTATGACTACTGGAAAGTGGAAGGGGTTTTGAAGGGACATGATGCATAGTAACAGAATAAGGCCCAGAATATGTCATGACAAAGGGGTTATTATCCTGCAAAACCGAAGAAGAAGCATGTGATGCAGGAAATGCAGTACCGGACTGAGGGAATTGAAGTGGAGCCCCATGGCAAACAGTATCAAACTGTGGAGGGATATCACAATAAATATTTTCCACTGACTTAAGACCAAGCATGTTAGGTACTACTCCTTTGTCCTTCTCGCCATAATTAGGAGCAATTGTATTCATATGCATGTTCACAGCTTGAGTGGTCATGGGATTTGTGGTGTACAATATCACATCATTAGCATTACTGTAGGAGGAAGATGTAACAAGAGGGAGGTGTGCGAAATTACCCTCAGATCTCACCACCACTGAAGAGGACTCCTCCGTTGTCGGGACTGGAACCAAGTGGTCAATGGGAGAAGATAGAGACCCAAATTTCACAGATCCATCAGGTTGAGGGATTGCTGTGCTACTCGGAATGAGTGGTGTGGGTTGTGGTTGGGTCCCCGAGCTTTCTTTGGTGAAATTAGAGAGCTGCTGTTTAAATTCATCCATCAACAAGGCTTTGAAGCTAGCCAGAGTGGTGGCCATAGAATCATGGAGGGAAGCCTGCATCGCATCTAACCGCGCACTGGTTTCATCACGATGGACCTGAAGCTCGAATTCCAAGTGAGATAACTCACCGGAAACATGAGGGTCATTGGATGGGGGTTTCCCACCCCCCTTCAATTTGCCCATGAACGACAGGCTCTAGATACCAAATGTTAGGGTAGAGGCCCTAACTGTGAGAGATTGCAAGAAACGTAAAGGAAAGGAAGAAGATAATGAACTGATATTCAACGATAGGGTTTTCAGCTACTGATTGAGGCATATATATCCCATATCATGTGGACAAGTGTCGCACATGGAGTGAGTAGACTTAATTGAACTCATAACATGCTTAATTAGACTAACGACTAATTAACAGAAGGAACTAATTAACCACGTGCCAACACATGCACGAGACTGACTTCTCCCAGCTAATTAGGATCCCACTTCCAAGCTATTTTTCATAACAGTTTATGGAGGTGGGTGGAACATATGGGTGGTGGTGGTTGTGGCCATAGTATGTAAAGCATTGGTACCAATGAAAGGTGAGGTCATAGTAGGTAAAGCATTGGTACTAATGAAAGGTGAGGTCCCTTTAGCCTGTGACTGATTATGACTACTGGAAAGTGGAGGGGGTTTTGAAGGGACATGATGCATAGTAACAGAATAAGGCCCAGAATATGTCATGACAAAGGGGTTATTATCCTGCAAAACCGAAGAAGAAGCATGTGATGCAGGAAATGCAGTACCGGACTGAGGCAGAACTTCAAAAAACAATCGCGGCTCTGACATCCCCGTAGGGAATTTCAAATTCTACAAATACCAATCAAGTTCAAGCAATGCTTGAACTTGCTCAATGGAACTGACTGAACCGACTTTGTCAACATATCAGCAGGATTATCTGCAGTTCCAATTTTGAGGAGTTGAACATCACCGTCCTCCACCATCTGACGAATCTTGTGAAATTTGACATTGATATGTTTAGTACGAGCATGAGTAACTTGGTTCTCTGCTAAATGAATAGCACTTTGACTGTCACAAAAAATATCCACATATTCTTGAATAATTCCCAAGTCCTCAAGTAAACCACGAAGCCAAACTGCTTCTTTTGCACCCTTTGTTACTGCCATATATTCAGCTTCTATAGTCGACAAAGCAATTGTAGATTGTAAATTCGACTTCCAACTCACCGGTCCACTAGCAAGAGTAAACACATAAGCTGTAGTAGATCGGCACTTATCCAAATCACCTGCGAAATTAGAGTCCACATATCCAACAACACATTGACTCGTCTTATCTTGCTGAAAAACTAATCCAACATCCACAGTACCAAGAATATACCGTAGAATCCACTTCACTGCTTGCCAATGACCTTTACCTGGGTTATGCATATATCTGCTCACCACACTTAAGGCCTGTGAAATATCCGGTCTAGTACACACCATACAATACATCAAGCTACCAACAACACTAGCATAAGGAACTTTAGCCATATATTTCATATCATCATCTGTGCTAGGAGACATAGTAGATTTAAGCTTAAAGTGAGAGGTAAGAGGTGTACTTACAGGTTTAGATTTATCATTCATGCCAAACCAATGCAGTACCTTCTTCAAATATTGCTTCTGTGACAAACAAACTTTGCCTCTTGATTTATCTCTTTCAATTTCCATGCCCAAAATCTTTTTAGAAGTCCTTCATCTCAAATTCACCACTCAATTGTGATTTTAATTTATTTATCTCCACCTTGCTCTTAGATGCAATTAACATATCATCAACATATAAGAGCAAATAAATGAAGGTCCCATCCTGTAGCTTGCGAAAATAAAAACATGGATCATAAAGACTCCGAGTGTACTTCTGACCGAACATAAATTTATCAAACCGCTTATACCACTGCCTTGGAGATTGTTTCAAGCCATACAATGATTTATGCAGTTTGCAAACCCAATTTTCTTTACCAGCAATTTTAAATCCTTCTGGCTGAGTCATATATATCTCTTCTTTTAATTCACCATGTAAGAAAGCAGTTTTTACATCAAGCTGTGCTAACTCAAGATCAAACTGTGCAACCAAGGCCAATAAAATACGAATAGAAGAATGCTTAACAATAGGAGAAAATACCTCATTGTAGTCAATTCCTTCTTTTTGTGCATAGCCTTTAGCTACCAATCTAGCCTTATACCGTGATCCTTCCTTTTTAGCAAACACCCACTTGCAACCAATTGCTCTCTTCTCATGCGGTAACTGAACCAACTCCCATGTTTTATTCTTGTGAAGAGACTTCATCTCCTCACCCATAGCTTTTTCCCACTCTACACAATCTGCATGTATGACAGCTTCTTCATAAGTAGTAGGAATTTCTTCTTCAGTAACTGGAAGTGCATAAGTCACCATATGATTAAGCCAAGCTGGCTTTTGAGCATTCATTTTTCCCTTTGTAGTTGCAATTGGTCCATCTTGCTGTGTAGGCTCCTGGGTTGGAGCCTCTACTTCAATACTCATGTCCTTAATATTTAAATCATCTGAATCAACATTAGGACTCACTGGATCAAGTGGAGTTTCAACAATTTTTTTCTTTAACTCCACCTGCTGCAAACTCTCTACGGTCATTCTCTGCTCATCAGAATTTTTCTGCTTGTTCTGATCAACCATAATAGCCTCATCAAAAGTCACATCTCTGCTTACAACAACTTTCTTCACATCTGGACACCAAAGCTTAAATCCCTTAACACCCTCATTAAATCCCAAGAATATAGCTTTCTTGGCCCTTGGATCTAGCTTGCTTTCCCTGACATGAAAATAAGTAGGACAACCAAAAATATGTAAATAATGATAATTAGTAGCAGGTTTACCAGACCATACCTCCATGGGAGTTTTTCCCTCAAGTGCAGTAGTAGGTAACCTATTAATGAGGTGGCTTGCATACACAACTGCCTCAGCCCAAAATTCTTTGCCTAATCTAGCATTAGACAACATACACCGAATTTTCTCCAATAAAGTCCGATTCATGCGCTCTGCCACCCCATTCTGTTGTGGTGTCTCTCTAACTGTGAAGTGTCTCACAATGCCCTCATCTTGGCATAGTTTCAAGAACGGATCAGATTTGTATTCACCACCATTATCTGACCTGAGCCTCTTAATTTTTCGACCGGTCTGAGTCTCAATCATCTTCTTCCACTTCACAAATATATCTAAGACTTCATCTTTATGCTTCATGGTGTACACCCATACTCTTCTAGAGAAGTCATCAACAAAAGAGACATAATAATGCTTACCTCCCAAAGATGCAGTTTTGGTAGGTCCCCATACATTAGTGTGAACATAATCTAGAGTACTTTTAGTCTGATGAACTGCAGTGCCAAATTTAACTCTAGTCTGTTTTCCCAAGACACAATGTTCACAAAATTCTAATTTTCCTGTCTTTGCACCTTTCAATAGACCTTGCTTCACTAATCCCTGCATTGCTTTCTCACCAGCATGTCCAAGACGCATATGCCATAATTTTGTATTGTCTGCATCATCATCATATGTAGTCTCAGATATTGCTGTTTCACCTGTCACTGTGCTCCCTTGTAGAAAATACAAATTTCTAAACCTTTCACCTCTCATCATCACAAGTGAACCAGAGACAACTTTAGCAACTCCACTTTTCAATGTAATTGTCTGCCCTTTTGATTCTAAAGTTTCCAAAGAGATAAGATTTTTCTTCAAATTTGGAACATACCGGACATTAGTTAATTCTCTGACTACTCCATCATGCATCTTGAGACGAATTGTACCAATCCCTCTTGTTCTGCAAGGACTGTTGTCTCCCATCAAAACTACTCCACCATTCAACTCCTTGAAAGTAGAGAACCATTCCCTATTAGGGCACATATGATGTGAACAACCTGAATCCATAATCCACTTGTCAGAATAACCAACTGCAGATGAACTAGCCAAAGCAAACTCAATCTCATCTTCTTCAAAATCTTCAAAAGCTGATGAACAACTCAAAGCAAAATCAAAGTCGTCATCTTCATCATCTCTTACAACATTAACTTCAGAATCCTTCTTGTCTCTATTCTTCAACTCAGGACAATCTTTCTTCCAATGACCTTTGTTGCGACAAAAAGCACACTCATCTTTTGCAGGAAATTTACTTCTTGACTTGGAACGAGATTTACCTCTTTTTCCAGTAGGTTTTCTCTCATCAGATCTGCCCCTTACTACAAGTTCTTCACCTGAAACATTCTGAAGTTGCTTCTCTTTCTTTCTGCACTCATTATTTATCAATGAATTACACACATCATCAAATTTCACATCATTCTTTCCATGCAACAAAGTTGTAATCAAATGCTCATACTCGTCAGGAAGAGAATTTAGAAAACACAACGCTTTATCCTCATCACTAATTTTCACATCCAAATTAGCCAAATCTGCAAGTATCTTATTGAAATCACTGATGTGTTCAGACACAGAAACACCCTGTCGATAATTAAATCGAAAAAGCCGCCTCTTGTTAAATGGAAAAAGCCGCCTCTTCTGGTGAAACCGATTTTCAGCACTCTTGATCATATATTGGTCTTCTAATTTCTTCCACAACGCTTTTGCAGAAGTTTCTTTCATGACAAAGAATTTCTGATCTTTAGCAAGGCACATTCTGATAAAACCACAAGCCCACTTGTTAATTCTCGCCCACTCTACATCATCTATGTCTGCAGGTTTATCTTCCAAAGCTATATCCAATTCTTGTTGACACAAGACATCCATCATCTCACACTGCCACATGCCAAAATTGTTGGTGTCATTAAACTTTTCAACTTCAAATTTGGCATTACCAATTGATGGCCTGGAAGTCGACCAACGCGAAGAACCTGAAGACTCAGTCCCTTTCTTTTTCTCGTCAACCATGATTTCCAATCAATGAATCAAATCCCAATTCAGAACCAGAGCTCTGATGCCAGTTTGTTGTGCGGAAGCATAACAAACACAATATTGATATGGAACTAGATGAACGACCAAACAACGAAAAAAGAAAGTAAAAACACAAGAACACAAGAATTTATATGAAGAACCTGAAGACTCATACCCTTTCTTTTTCTCGTCAACCAGGATTTCCAATCAATGAATCAACTCCCAATTCAGAACCAGAGCTCTGATGCCAGTTTGTTGTGCGGAAGCATAACAAACACAATATTGATATGGAACTAGATGAACGACCAAACAACGAAAAAAGAAAGTAAAAACACAAGAACACAAGAATTTATAGTGGTTCACTCAATCAATGTGATTGAGCCACGTCCACTTCGGAGCCGGCGAGATACTTTGGAGCCGGTGAGAAATTCCACTATAATCAATTTGGAGAGAATACAATTAGAGTTTTAGAATAAACTCTACCCAAAATCCCAATAACTAGGTTAACTTTCCCTCTCTATCTTTTTCTGGCGGCAGCAGCATATATATATATATATATATTACCTAATCAATCTAGACATACATATATATATATATATATATATATATCCTATCCTAATTAACCTAGGGGCCTTGCCCACGTGATCACCATGGGCCATTCAATTGGATTTTGCCCACCAATTAAATAAAGCCAATATTCAATAGTTAGGTTATGTGTCTTTCAAGTGAAAGAGATAGAGTTTGATACTCTTTTCTAACTCAAGCTATTTGAGGTTAACTAAAATACAACAAGTCTTTTAGGAACCATATACAAGTCTAACCCATCCATTTGCTGGACGTGGACTTTATGGTATTAATATGTAATAGGATTCCTTCCTTTTTTAGGGCATCCTATAAGATACTAAACATGTATCCCTCTTCAGGCCTTTCTCATAGGTGGTGATACTTATCGATCATGAGCCTCTCCTTGGGCCTACTGTTCCTTGAAGTATTCTTCCTCATATATCCTTGTTAGTCAATCGACAGTATCCTATTGGTAAAGTTCGCTCCCACAATTCTTACTTACAATATGGCTCATGTAAACATTCCTTCTCAAGTTGGATCATACAAATCACATTTACCCAACTTGCAAAGTGAATCATGATTTATTGGAAACAGCCTTAGTAAGAATATCAGCAAGTTGATTCTTTAAGTTGACGAAAGGAAAGATAAGAAGCTTAGCATCAAGCTTTTCCTTGATGAAATGTCAATAAACTTCAACTTATTTAGTCTGATAATATTGTACTGCGCTATAAGCTATGGCGACTGCTGCTTTATTATCACAATACAAATTCATAGCTTGTTTGGACAACACCAAATTTCGAAGTTAATTCCTCAATCATAGAACTTCACATACACCATTAGTTATTCCACGATATTCAGTTCTACACTAGACCGAGCTACCACCTTATGTTTTTGGCCACTATATTATCACAATAAAATTTATAGTTTTTTTGGACAAACCCCAAGTGTCAAAGTAAATTCCTCAGCCATAGAAGTTCACACACACCATGCAATTTACCATTCCATTGTATTCAGCTTCTGCACTAGACTGAGCTACCACCTTCTGTTTCTTGCTTCGCTAAGTAACGAGATTTCCTCCAACAAAAGTAAAATAACCTGAAGTTGATCTCTGATCAATGATACATCTTGCCCAGTCTGCATTAATATATCTACTAATATCTAAGTTCTGATACTTAGAAAATATAAACCCTTTCCTAGGTGCAGATCGACTTTAGAAACTTCAAAATAAAATCACTGCGTCCATGTGAGGCCTCATTAGGTTTATGCATGAACTGACAAACAGCATTCACAACATAGGCAGTATCTAGGTCTGATGTGAGCAAGGTAAGAAAGTCTTCCAACAAGTTTCTGATATCTACCTTTGTTTGTAGGAACCTAATCAGGATACTCTGCAAGTCTATGATTTTGCTCAATAGGGGTGGCCACTGGTTTAAGATCAAGCAACACTATTTTATCAATAAATCAAGAACATATTTCCTTTAGCATAAGGAAATTCCTGGCAACCTCAATCCCCAAGAAATATTTAAGAGAATTAAGATCATTCATTTCAAATTCAGATGCTAGCAGATATTGTAGTCATTCAATCTCTTCAAAGTCATCACTAGTATTAATAATAACATCTATATAGATAATTAAAGTTGTAACTTTACCTACACGATGCTTAAAGAATAGAGTTTGGTCTGAGTTACTTTGTTTATACCCAAACTGACGCATAGCCTAAGTAAAACGACCAAACAAAGCTCACGGTGATTTCTTAAGTCCATATAAAGACTTATTCAATTTGCATACAACTCTCTGTTTTGAAGTCACTCTATATTCTGGTGATGAATCCATGTACACTTCCTCAAAAATATCACCATGTAGTAAAGTTTTCTTCACATCAAATTGTTGTAGAGACCAATCAAGGTTTGTGGCTAAGGATAGTAATACTCAAACATTATTGATCTTAGCCATAGGAGCAAATGTTACTTCGTAATCAACTCCATTTGTCTTTGTTTAACCCTTAGACCCAATCTTTCCTTGTGCCTATTCACAGATCCATCAGTATTGCGTTTGACTGTGAATATCCTCTTACAACCCACAGCTCAATTGCCACGTGAAAGTGACACTAAATCCCAAGTGTTGATTTCAGCAATGCTTGCGTCTGATATTCCATAGCTTTAGCCCATTTGGGATCTTTCAAAGCATCATGTACTATACTAGGGACATATACATTAGACAATTGATTCACAAATGAAGGATATGACTGAGATAACCTTTGGGTTGACATAAAGTTAGGAACAAGATATTTAGATTTAGCATTCACTCTTGGTTAATATTTCTTTGGTGGTTGACCACGGGTGAACGGATTGGGCAAGACATATTTAGAAGACTCTATTTAATTAGGAATAGTGACCACATATTATCTGAATCTAAAGGCACAACACTAACCTCAGGATACTCCTCAGGAATCAACTAGTAATGAGGATCATTATCTGATGCCCCTAATTTCCTATGACAATCATTATCGGTTGTTGCTTCTGTCATTTCTAGTGGAGTAGGTGATTGGTGAAGGTTTTTGAGATGACCGATCTCTAATTCATCTAGGAACGTTGGTAACCGGTCGCTATTTCCTCTGGCGTTGCTGGCACGTGCATATCCTATCATTATTAGTCTTATGCACAACTCCATCATCATTAGTCTCACACACTTCCACAATGACTCTACTGACTTTCTCCTCCACATATGTGTGATTTTTTCCATGAAGAAAAGGATTATTAGAGGTGAAATAACATGCACCTTCATAGAATGTCACATTCATGGTGATATATATCTCTGAGTAGGAGGATGGAAACACTTATATCCTTTCTGATCAACACTGTATCCAACGAAAATACAATTGAGAGCTCTAGCATCCAATTTTGTTCTTTGATTCTTAGGGACATGAACAAAGGAAACACAACCAAAGATGGGAGAATGAAGATTTTGGAATGAAGGAATAGAGACATGATGGGAGAGAACTTCATATGGAATTTGACATTTGAGGACAGTAGAGGAAAATCTATTTATGAGTTAACAAGCAGTAAGAACAGCTTCCCCCAAAGATATCTGAGCATAAGGGCAGTAAAGAGGAGAGAGCGAGCCATGCCAAGGAGGTGTCGGATTTTACGTTCTAAACACACTATTTTATTCTGATGTTTTGAGGACAAATTGTTTGATGGAAAAATACTATGACATTGGAACAAATGTTGAAAATCAGAATTAACAAACTCCCCCTATTATCTGATCGAAGTTTTTTAATATTTTCCCCAAATTAAGTGTGAATTACAGTACGAAAGTGCTATACGGCAGAGAAAACATTAAATTTGTGTTTATGAAATTACCAAAGTAAGACGAGTGCAATATTCAATGAAGATTCATGTACTGTTAGGATGTGATGAGAATTAATTAGGAAAGGAAAGTCCTAGTTGGACTTGGTTGGTCTTCCTAATTGGACATGGTTGATGTCAAAGTTTATTCCTATCAGGAATATGATCTTTTCTCTTGTACAAGAAGGTTTGGTTTTCCTACTACCAATTGGATTATAATTGGGGTGCCTATATATAGAGGGCATGGGTAGTAAGCCAAGGTATGGTCGGTGAATGCGATCATTAATAAGAGTGTATATCTCTTGGGTAAGGGAGCAGAGATGTCAAGAGTGAATACAGCTCTTGGGTGAGAGTGAGTTGTTGGGAAATTCTATGAGTGTGGGTGTACAAGGGTTATAGGTTTGGGTTATGGTGATTTAGCTCAATTGTATCTTGTACTGTAACTATTCTCATAGTGAAGAACATGTATCTCTCGGGAGGACGTAGCCATAGATTTATGCTGAACCTCGTTAAATCTCGGTGTTCTCTTATTGCTTGTCTTGTGGTTTGTTACTTTTCTATCGGTCTACTCTGTGAGCCTTGACGGGAGGGATTCTAATTTCCATAACAATTGGTATCAGAGCCGAAGGTTCGGCTGGGACACCTCATCATTCAAGGTGGAGTCAGTTAGATGGTTAAGAGACCAGGATATGACTCAAGGGAATGATGGTTGGTAAGAGTGTATATCTCACCAAGGTGGTTCATGGTGTCAACAATCGTGCTTGTTCATCGTTCATGGTATTAGTTCGTTGAAGGTTTGCATGTTGATCGTGGTTGCTCGTCATGGCTTCAGGTATTGCCTCATAGTTTGAGGTGTAGTAGTTTGACATAAAAGGAAGTTTCACTCTTTGGGTATAAGTGAGTGAAAGACAACCTAGTTCAACGAGGCTTAGTTAAGTGTTGAAGGGAAAGGATGTGAAACCGGAGAAGACAGTAGATAATGCACAAAAAACTATCGGGGATTTAGTGATTATAGTAGGTCTAAATCCAGAGACAGGGATGCTACAAGTGTCGTGACTAGGGTCATATGAAGCGAAAGGCTTGGATGGCATTGCTGTAGTAGAAACCGATTTTCATATGGAGATGCTCTCACAATCTCCATAGGTGACACATGTTCTTTGACAGGATATTAGATTTGGGATTGGCGTACTTTGGGTGGTGTGACGATGTCCCAAAGTTATAGAGGAATTTGATATCCAAGAGCTAGTTGGTTTCCAAGGGCTATAAGTGTTTATAGCAGGTGGAGCCGAAAAAATCACACATGGCGGTACGGTCCTCATATAGGGAGAACAATGTGGTATCATCTGGTATGTCAGACCTCGATGGATAATGGGAAATAGGGGTGCGCATAGGCGAGTCTCGTTTGCGGGTACAGCAAAGACATTGTTGACAAGTTTCCGAGTTCAGATGATGGTGAGAAGGAAATCCTGCTAGGGAAGGGGTTGTTTTGAGGTCCCTCTTCAGAGTCAGTTGTTGATTGTTGACTCGGTGCAGTTACATATAGGATTGGCCGTTGTGAATCAAGGAGGACCACAATTGAATCAGGCTATGTGTTGCTGGTACAAAAAGGCCAATGGTTAAAGATGGTGCAATGTAATTTTGCATGGCATTCTCATACATGTTGGACAAACTATCCATCATCCCCTTCAACATAGTCTCCTTGATAACAATCGCCGTACATCATTCGAAAGCGATAGTCGAATGACTCCAAGGGCCATCCTATCCATCTCGACAAATTCTTCCTCCTTCATATCTTTTGGGAGCTTGCCCTCTAAAGTCTTAGCAAGCTTCTTCATATTCAAGTAGTCCTCCATTTGTGACCTCCATAGGCTAGAGTCATTACCGTCAAACTTATCGATCCTCTTCTCAACATCTTCCATGCTCATTGTTTCCACTCTAGAGCCTAAGCTCTGATACCACTCTATGTGTTGCTGGTACAAAAAGGCCAATGGTTAAAGGTGGTGCAAGGTAATTTTGCATGGCATTCTCATCAAGGTGGATATCGTTAGGATGTGATGAGAATTAATTAGGAAAGGCCAAGTCCTAGTTGGACTTGGTTAGTCTTCCTAATTAGACATGGTTGATGTCAAAGTTAATTCCTATCAGGAATAGGATCTTTTCTCCTGTACAAAAAGGTTTTGTTTTCTTACTACCAATTGGATTATAATTTGGGGTGCCTATATATAGAGGGCATGGGTAGTAAACCAAGGTATGGTCGGTGCATGCGATCATTGATAAGAGAGTGTATATCTTTTGGGTAAGGGAGTAGAGATGTCAAGAGTGAATACAGCTCTTGGGTGAGAGTGAATTCTTGGGAAATTCTATGAGTGTGGGTGTACAAGGGTTATGGGTTTGGGTTATGGTGATTTAGCTCAATTGTATCTTGTACTGTAATTATTCTCATAGTGAATAATAGGTATCTCTCTGGAGGACGTAGGCATAGATTTATGCTGAATTTTGTTAAATCTCGGTGTTCTCTTGTTGTTTGTCTTGTGGTTTGTTAGTTTTCTATCGGTCTACTCTGTGAGCCTTGACGGGAGGGATTCTAATTTCCTTAACATGTACTAACTGTGTTTGTACGTTCTCACTTGACAGGCATTTGCGTACAACCCATTGTTCATGCCATCCCTGTTGCTTCTATAAATGTTCCAAAACAGGAAAGTGATCAAGGTGATCAAAGGAATCTCAGTTGGTCAGGTAAGTTAGTTGCATGTATTTTATTCTCTGTACATACGTAGGTTTGATGATAATGCAATTAAGTGCAGAAAAGATTAAACAATTAATTTTTCCTTCATGTGTGTGTTTGTGTGTGTGTGTATATATAAATTAAAGTGCCTTTTAATGAGGACTAGTTGAGAATTTTTTTGTGATCGAGACTCACTTTTCGATTACATTTCTGCAAATTAACTGTTAGATTAGGGATGGCAATGGGGAGCGTTGAGGATGGGGATCACAATACCATCCCCGTCCCCAGAGTCATTCTCCACCCCCATATCTCCCCCCCAATCCCCAATAACATATTGGGGATTCCCCGTCCCCATCCCCACTGGGGACTAAGCCTTCAAACCCGCCCCAAATCCCCAATAAGAATTTAATACATAAAATAAATTTGTTCTCATATTGTCTTCTTTAAAATGAAAATCTACAATAAATAAAATTAAAATATGATTAAATTCATAAATCATAATTCAGTGAGTGCAAAAGTCAAAAAACCATTTTTGTCCATTTACCCCATTTCTAGGGGATTTTTTTTCCCACTAACCCACTAACCCCATTATGTTTTTTTAATACCCTCTTACCCAATACACTCTAAGGAAGTCTTCCCTAATACCCCATTAAGATTTTTTTTTTTTTTTAAATTTTTTTAATACCATTTTACCCCTCAAACCTTTGTTACTTAGAGATAGAGAGAGAGAAACCATAGGAGGCTTTGCTGGAGCCTGTCACCGGCCGCTGAAATTCGGTCACCGGCCGCCGGAATCCATCACGGGCTGCAGGAATCCGATCACCGGTCGCCGGATTCCGGCCAACTTTCTCCTGAATCTGGTCATCGGATTTTTTTGAAAACCACGCCACAGATTTCATAGGTCGCCGGAAAGGTTTATGGTCCCAATAGACGTCTATTGGTCCCCATTGCCCCCAATAGACATTTATTGCTATTGCCCCCCAATAGACGTCTATTGCCCCCCTATAGAGGGTTAATTAATCTCTATTGCCCCCCCAATAGATGTCTATTACCCTCCAATAGAACTTCCGATAGCTTGAATGAGAACTAATCTTCCTAAAATTAGACAAATAAAATTTCGATTAAAGAAAAAAAAAGAGATTATTTAAATTTAAAAATGTTTATTGCCCCCCAACAGACATTCAAAATTTCTTTTCTTTCCTTCTGTCCTGTTCAAGAGCTGCGTTTCTCTCCAGTGTCCGACCAGAGCTTCTGCCAGAGAGGTAGCTTTGAGTGGAGCTACTTCGTCGCCTTCAGGTAGCTTCGACCGGAGCTCCACGGCGTTCGCTCCACTGACATTCACCACCTGATGGTCCTAGGTAGACCCGGCTGGCAAAAACCCCTTCTAGCATCCAGTCTGTTAGGGCCACCGGAGCAACGAATCCTTCTCGAGCCGGATCTCGGACTCTGTCCACTCCTCGCCGCCGAAGAAAGGTTTTAAACCTATCAACCCAACCAACTTGACGGTCCAGAGTCTCGAAATACGATGAGAACTTGAGGCTGACGAGTTTTAAGAGACGGCGGTTGTCGGTGCCATCAGGGCGACGAGTGGCCTCCTAGACCTTTGACACTATCGTTGACGAAGAGTGGAGCGACGAGGAGAGAGAGAGAAAGCTAACTCCGGCGTCTGGAGAGAGAGAGAGAGAGAGAGTCAGGTCCGTGCAATGGTGATAGTGGCAGTGGTTGTAATTATTTAATTGAGTTGAGGGTAAAATGGTTATTTGATGTGAAATTGTGTATGTGGGAATAAAAATCTGTTGTTGGGGTAAGTGGGATAATTTTTGCTCATTTTGGGGCCTTGGGTCAAGGACCCTAAAATAAAAGTGTAGTCATTAAAGTATAGTAAATGTATATATTTGTGATTTGTATTGTATAAATTAAATATATGTATATATTATTGGGGCGGGTTTGGGGATGGGGATCACAATACCATCCCCGCCCCGTCTCCAATCTTAGAGAGCGGATTGTGGATCCCCAACCCCATTCCCTATCTGTCCCCTAATTCTCCCCCCCATTAGGGGTGAGTATCCAATGGAGCTCCGCCCCACTGGGGATTTTTGCCATCCCTAAGTTAGATGTTTAAATATTTATGTATACGTAGATCACTCATGCCAATTTTCAACCAAACTGAAAATCGTTAAGGCATCCATAATCATGATTTATCAGTTATGAATATGAACGGTTCATGTTTGACAGATTCGGTTTGTCCATTGATCATACGCTAACATATTTCAATTTGCAATGCAGTTTTGAGTTTATTCAATGGGCTTGTGAAGAACCTACTTAAACTTTCTGGTATGCTACAAATACATAATTTACTATATATATATATATATATTTTCGTGTAGAATATTAATTAATATAAAATCTACTAACAAAATTTTATTGTTTTCAATGTCAACCTAGGAATCTACAAAATATATGAAAAGAAGTTGGTCCATGATCAAATCCTTGCAATTGTACTTTACATTGCTGAAGAAATAAAACGGAGTAATCTCACATCAGAGCAACGGACCATTGTGAACAAATCAATCTTTAGAGCAATAGAAGGAGGGCATGTTGAGTTTGTTGTCCATATATGCAGAGCAAATCCAAGTCTCGTAAGAATCACAGACAGAGAAGAGAATAGGAGCATATTTCATTTTGCCATTGAATGTCGCCAAGAAAATATTTACAGCCTTATACATGGACTGATGAAAGAAAAAGTAAGGAATCTGGGATTTACTCGTTCGAACGGCAATAATAGTATGCTACATTTGACAGGAAATTTATCTCCACTTCCACGATTTAATTACATTCAAGGAGCAGCTTTACAAATGCAAAGAGAATTACAATGGTTCAAGGTTAGAATTTTCTATTCCTTATAAATATATATATATATATATATATATATATGAACTACTTCTGTGTGAATAACGGAGCTAATTAACAAATTAGTTTTGCTTTTAATCAAATGCTAAATATCAAGCGAATTTGATTCAAAAAAATATCAAGCGAATTCAAAATCATATATTCATCGCTGATTATGATTTATAAAGTGAATATCTATTCCTCATTTCCTTCTTTCACAATACAAGGAAACTTTACCAACAGTTAAAAATGATTCCAAACTAAGCTATAAAATGTTAAACTGAAATATATTGTAAAACAATCAAAACATGTCGTGCTATGCACTTCATGCAACTCCTAATAAATGCTCTAAAATAATAATAATAATAAATGCTTCCTTCAGAATTTTTTTTTCCTCTTAATGTTTGCTGTAGCAAAGACTAGATATTTCATTTCAATTCCTTTGTTTCGTTTTAATTCCTTTGCTTGTCGAGCAGCACATTACACTAAGATGTCCAGTTTGTACTTAAACTCTTCTTCTTGTTTTTTTTTTTGGTCATTCTCCTTTAGGTTGGATAGTCACCACACTGAACTTCTATAGTGACTGCCATGCAATCACATTTTGGTTTATTGAGACTTTGAAAGAGGTTTATTGAGCTAATTGGACGTGCTCAGTTTTATTAGGAGATAATTAGATAAACATCTCTGTTGCAACAACAACAATAATAACAATTTTAGTTGCGTGTGTTTTGTAGGGTGGTAAGACAGTGATTTTTCATTTGGGAGATCATGTGTGTTAGAGAGAGAGGAAAAAAAAAAAAGCCAAGTGTAATGTATAGTCGAGAATGATCTCTCAATTAATTGAGGGTTTTATTTTAAATGTGAAATTAAGTACTACTCATATATCATAACTAATGGCTTTGAAGGGTCAGTAACGGTTTGCGCATTTGTATAAACCTGAGCGACCTGCTTTTTTTGTTTGTACACGTACTTGAATCGAATTGACCTGAATAACAAAAATCTTGTACGTTTACATGTGTGTCCTGCATGATGTTAGATACATACGGCCCAAGAATCAGAGTTAAAACAAGAAATGTATGGATGTTAGATAGAAGACGAGCAAAGTGGTATATAAATCTCAGTAAAGTTCTTCAACTTTGGAAATGTGTTTTAGTACATGGTTTTAATTAATATTTATTAATAGTTGATTCAAAATGGCTCAAAGGGTTTAGTACCAAATCTAAACCTTTGATAACTATTGTCACTAACCGTCCAATAAACTTGAAATGGCTGGCAAGACGTAGTGAGCTCTCAAAGAATAAACGTTTATTATTTGTACCTAAAGAGTGTTAAATAATTGCTTATAGTTAATATTCATTGCATTGCAGGAGGTGGAGAGCGTTGTACCTGTCGAAATGCATGAATCTCTAAATTCACTTCACTTGACAGCACGTGAATTATTTACTCAAAATCACAAAGAATTGATGAAAGCAGCCGAAAGCTCCATGAAAGCCACAGCAAATTCATGTACTGTTGTTGGTGCTCTTATTGTTACTATTATGTTTGCTGCAGCATTTACATTTCCTGGTGGAAACAATGGTAATACAGGCTTCCCCATGTTCGTAGACAAAAAGCTGTTCAAGGTTTTCATATATTCCGATGCTGTATCACTCGTTGCTTCCACCACTTCAATAATTACATTTTTGGGAATTCTCACGTCTGGGTACTCAGAGAATGATTTCCTCAAATCCTTGCCCACAAAGATGATGATAGGTCTTTCAACTCTTTTCTTCTCTATTGCTTCCATGATGATCGCATTTTCTTGTGCCCTTATTATGATGGTTGATGCTCAAAACTCTTCGCTTGTTCATACAAGCATTGTGCTTGCTACTGTTCCAGTCACCTCATTTGTGTTGATGCAGTCATCCCTCCTTTTTGAGACTTTTATGTCTACATATGGACCTGGAATATTTGACAGGAAAATTAAACCGTCGATCATCCCGGATGCAGTGCAAGATGTTCATATCTAGTTTTGCTACTAGTCGGCTAATGTGCTACGAAATGTATGTGGAGACAGACAAAGACTTTTATGACATGAAATAAACAGAAGACAGTGTGTGTTATGCCCCTTAAAAGAAATAAGATATAAAAAAGCAATATATGTATGATGCTCTCGCTTTCCTCACGTCGGGAGGCCTCATACCTAGTCTTTGCATGGAAGCACAGTAGACTCTTCTCTTTGTTTGGTGGAAAAATTATTAATATACAGACTCACATAATTTGAACTTATATGATTGATATACATGACACCTATTTCATCTGTTAAAACCATGATGCAATAACAGAATACATCAATCATAAGATCAAATCATACAACAACATATCAAGAACTGTAATAACCCGAAAATTAGTGCCAACTATAGAACACTATATTATTAACTATATTCGAAAAATCTTTGTTATTGAGCTCAAGACTCTCATCTATGTTATTTTTTGTGATGCATGTCATTTTAGTACTAATTATTGTAATTTTTTTTTTACCTTAAGAAAACACTAAAGTTCTTTACTTATTAATTGGGTAAATGTGCATATGGATGTGTGTGTGTACATACATACATATATATATATATATATATATATTTAGCAAGTGGATTTATGCTTTCTTTCTTTTATTACTTTTTTTAATTTTATCTTACCTTTTAATTATTTAACCTAAATAGTAATTAGTCACTTACCTTATAATAATTTGCCACTTACC
>BDJD01002223.1:246998-265624 GCA_002564525.1 Rosa multiflora
TGTGTGTATATATATACATATTTAAGAATTTGTATGAACATATAAATGGTTCTTGGTACATTTTAATTGGTTGTTCAGTTTTGATTTCTTATAAGACACATTAATATAAGAATGTAAGTTGTGTACTTACTGGGCTTGTGTTGCTCATGATGCTACACCTTCTTGTTTTCAGGTATTGAGTAGATGCTTAGGGAAACGGGATGAACCTACTAGATAAAATAATATTTTTCTAATACTATTTCTAGTAAATACCTGTACTGATTCGAATTTTGCTTAACTTTGGTTATGTAAATATATTACCGATATTTGTTTTCTAATAAAAGTACTATTCAAACATGTATATAATTTCTTTTACTACTTGTTGATTTATTCAAGAAGAAAATTGTATTTGTTTTGACTCACGTCACAAATTCACGAGCCATATTTCAGTACAATATTGGCCTTGGATTTGGGGGTGCGACAAGAACAAAACCATCAGCTGAAGAATAGCTTTCCTAGTCTCACTAGGTCTTCACCTGGATCAATGACACTGTGGATTCTAACAGAGACGACTTGGCCTAGGTTAGACATCTTGAGCAGCAGGAACAATGATCATATAGCAGTTGCAGAACTCGAGCAGAAAGCCTTCTGTATGTCAACACCAAATGCTTCAGAATGGGGCTGAACTATATGCAAAGACTGGTGATGAATACAAGGACTTTGCTAGCTCCCTATTTATATTGGTCAAAAACTGAGTGAACTCATCCCATAAGGAGTCCAATACTTGCTTCATGTTTATCGATTATGAGAGACTTAATTTCATCCCAACTCTTAATGCTAATCAGGTTAATTAGCCAATGAGTTCCCTACTTCTACTAAGAGATATACGTCCAAGTAGATAACTAGAATTAGAGTTATAATTATGTATTTCTTGTTACTTATATTTAGTTAAATCAATTGCATAACCTCAATGCATATTAGATAATGTTATGTTCACATTTTTCCAACAATCTCCCACTTGGACTAACATTGTT
This sequence comes from Rosa multiflora, assembly GCA_002564525.1. NCBI lineage: Eukaryota > Viridiplantae > Streptophyta > Magnoliopsida > Rosales > Rosaceae > Rosa > Rosa multiflora. The sequence continues at coordinate 248,012 of BDJD01002223.1, forward strand.
TGCATGCTACACAAATGAACCAATAACCAGATATAGATAACAAACTAAAGTGTGCACTGAAGTACGCAAAAACTCATAGCTCATTCGGCTAGGTCAATTTGCAGAAAATAATGCAGGACCTCAAACCAACTATGATTAAATAACCAGATTGATTAGAGACCACTAACATTATGCACTGCAATCACATAAGCTTAAAGTGAAAATAAGAGCAAGATTTAGATAAGTATTTCTACCTGCAATATCTACTACTCATAGTCCTACAGAATGATTTTGATAACTAAAAATCTTAACAGCAAAACTGAAACACTACTGAACTGGTATTTGCTTTTCTGAAAACTGAAACTGCAATCATTCTACAATGCATGACATCTCACTTGATAATACACACATATATTTTAAGGTTCAAAACTGTAATCAATAAGACTGCAAAAACTAAAATGATGCTAAAAAGAAAAAACAACATTTATGAAATACCTCATTTTATTTAGAATCAATAGAACCAAAATTTACAAGCAAAGAACAAAAACGACAATGACTTAACAAGAATCCTATTACATAGAATAAATTCTAAAAATCAAAATTGGCTCCCACTGAACTCAAGCCTCCAATTCTGATAGAACTCCCATGTTCTTGGTATGGTTCTGAAAACTTGTAACTGACAATACTTTAGTAAAAGGATCTGCAAGTTGTGATTTAGTATCAATGTTCAAAATACTTATCTCACCATGTTTTACTCTTTCTCTAACACTATAGAATTTTAAGTCTATGTGTTTAGAGTTGTCGGACCTTTTACTGTTTTTACTAAAGAATACTACAACCTCATTGTCACAAAATATTTTTAATGCATCTGAAACAATTGGACTTAACACTTTAGTATGCATTAAAAATTTTTTGATCCACAATCCTTCACAGACTCCTTCATAAATGGCTATGAACTCAGCCTGCATAGTGGAGGTTGAAATCAATGACTGTTTCATGGTTTTCCATGCAACAACCCCTCCTGCAAGCATGAAGACATAACCAGATGTTGACTTTTTAGAATCAGGGTAATCACCTGCAAAATCTAAATCAGTATAGCCAACTAGTTCAAGCTTTTTAACTTGTTGTAAACCAACATGTGAGATTTTATTTTCTGCAAGTATCTAAGCACTTCTACCCTGCAACCCAGTGCTCATGACTAGGATTAGACTGAAACCTAGATAAAATTCTAACTGTAAATGACAAATGTAACATCCCGTATCGTCACTTACCCGTTTACTAGTCATTTGGACGGTAAACGACAATTACTTTCACTTTTCACCCTAATTTGGTAGTTTAGTGGCCCTAAAAGTTGACTTTTTGTTTGGGTCAAAATTTGGGAAAATGTTCTTCATGGAAGTCGTAGAGGACATTAAACCGAGCGCGCGCATATGTGGTACGTAAAAATCGGAGCTCGTATACGAAAGTTATAAGCGAAAATGTAGAAATTACTGTTCATGGTAAGTTATATATATATACGGGAATTTACTGTTGGTAGATTTCTATATTTGAAACCTACCCAACCGGGTAAGTCCTCTCTTTCTCTCTCCCCGACTCTTTCTCCCCTCTCGGCCGATTTCTTCCCCCTCCAGTTTCTTCCTCCTCCGGCCGACCCAGGACACAATCCGGCCACCCCCAAGCTCGGTTTCTTCCCCTTGTCACGTCTGTGGAGGTATTTCACGACGATTTGGCCGGAGAACCTCGATTTGGAGCGGAGGAAGCTACGGTGGCAGTTGGGTACTTTTGCCGATTTCTGGCGACTTCGGCCACCTCCGGTCACCATCTTGCCGTCGAAGCTTGGGTTTTCCACGGAGATCATTTTGCCCCTAGCCTCGAATCAAGATTTGAAGTGTAGAGGCAGAATTGAAAACCTAGGGTTCTTGAATTTCTGGGTTTTCTTCACCAGTTGATTTCGACTGTTTAAAGGTAAAATTGGGATGTGTTGTAGTTGAGAAAATTAATCAGTGTGTTGAGTAGGTGCCGCTGTCAAATTTTGGTGTCCACTGGAGTTGGTGGCAGTGGCGGCGGCGCCGCCACTGTGGGCGGCTGTAGCGGCGGCTAGGGTAGCTTTTTAATTTCAATTTTTAGCTAGTTAAATTCTATAATTATCATAGAGCATATATGTGAAGTTTGGTGAATTTTGGAGAAGCTTGGATTTAATTATGAATTTTTGAAGTTTAGAGTTTCGATTATCGAATTACGAGAATCCGACCGTCGGATATCTCTCGGTTCTGCCTTGGAACCTTTAAATTAACGAATTGGTATTAGTGGTATAATTTGGGCTGAATCCGAGGAGAATGGGAGATGTAATTGTAAGGATTTGATTTTAGGAATCGTATTAAATTGTTGAATAATTATTCACGGAATATAATTGTGTACAGGACGACGTACCGAGCTATTGCTCGATGACGGAACACAAATGCGTGATCGTCGGAATAGTACTGTGAGTGGACTTTTGTTTTAAATAGCGATGCATGCATTTATTCTCTTAAAATAATGCTCTAGCGTTTATTTATATAACTTTTTGAGGAAATGAATTAATTTTCGGAAATTGATTTCGAATTATATCATGGATTTGCTTTCAATAATGAGTTTCAAAGGTTGGTTTTGATTTATTATATTATTTGATGAATTTCTTATTCCGAGGTAAAACTTCCGGAATTAAGCATATCCCTAATCACCGAGTTAAGCTCCTGAAAGATTTTTAAGATGAGTTTCAATGGAGTTGGATATTCTCAATTGTTTATTGACTTTCGATTTTGGCATCGGGAATGCCTAATTAAGGATTTTGGATTTGATTGATTTCCGTTATTACTTTGATTTATGCGGATTCAAAATTTATACTATTTATTTTATATTTATATTAAGCGAATTGAGATTATAATGAGATTTCGATGAAGTAAAACTTTATACTTATTTATACCCTATTTATATTGGAACTTGAGATGATCTTGGCGTGCGGGGTCACGTCTTTATACACTTGGATTCTTATTTCGTGAGATATGTGGGGAAACTATACAGATTCATTGGCTTTCGACGATCTTCTTCCTCACCATACGCGGGTCATGTGATTAGGTCTCCTCCTCACTTACTTTGTGTTTGTGAGTGGCAGTTGAGGTAGCCTTCTCCTCCTCACGTGGGTGGCAGTCGAGGTAATGTTCTCCTCCTCGCACAATCTATGTGTGAGTGGCAGTCGAGGGTAGGTAGAGCCTGAGAGGCTCCATTCCCGTATGGTGAACTCTCTTCCCCGTATCCTTGTATTGTTGTTTTTTGACTAGCGGGGCTGGTCCGTTTTCCATTAACCAGTGGGGCTGGTCCTATTTCTCGAGCATCGGAATTTAAATTCTTCTTGGTGGTTATTTGTGACTAGCCCATTTCTTGAGAGGAGCTTCTCGTGAATTGTTTTCTAAATCGTTGCATGCATCAAGAGTTTTAAGGAAATAAATGTGGGAAAGTATAAAAATCCATCGAGAGTTTTAAAAAAATTGTTTATTTTGTCCACTCACGCTAACGTATTTTATGTACTTTCCCCTGGGCCCTTCGGTTTCAAATGCCCAGTTTGCAGGCGAATTGGTTGAGGTTGGGCGTACACGGAGTCGATGCATAGTCATCAACATGGCTTCCTCATCTGCCTTTGAATTAGGTTTTCCTCTTATACATTTCTGTTAGAATTGCTCTGATTACCTATGAGATTTATGCTACTCGAGTTGAGATGTGTGTTTTGTGAATTGGAGACTGATGTTGATTTGGGGAGCAGGGTGGCTCCAGGAGCATAAGGATGAATTGATTGAGAAGTGTAAATGTTTTCTACAGGTTTGGGTAGCCCATTTTAGGGGAAGTTCCGCCAAATTCTTGGTAGAATTTCTTCTAAGGTGGGCCCCGCAGGGTCACTTCGGATTTCAGGGTGAAATCTGGAGCGGGTCCTGTCAACAAATCAGGTCTAGTGTAGACCTGTGCATACATAAGGCTATACCAATCAACCTTGCATAAGACTTGCTTTCCATATGCAGACATCTTCCCCCCATTTTTAGAATTTTTATTTTTAGACAATTTGTCACCTTAATTTGGTCATAAGAGCATTACCTGATGCATAAGTCTCCATCCCAAATCTCTCTAACACTTTTGTAATGTAATTGTACTGAGATAATCCTAATAAGCCTTGTGCCCTGTCTTTCTTAATTTCAATTCCCATAACATAGGATGCCTCACCTAAATCTTTCATGTCAAAATTTTTAGATAGAAATTAAACTTTTGGTGTTTTTAAGTAATTTTATGTCAGTGCTAGCTAAAAGAATATCATCCACATTTAGTATAAGAAAAATAAATTTATTCCCAACTGTCTTAATGTACACACATTCATCTACAATATTTTCAGAAAAAGCCAAAAGATGAAATCACTGAATCAAACTTCTTATACCATTGTCTAGAAGCCTGCTTAAGTCCATAAATTGAATTTTTTAATCTGCATACTTGATTTTGTTTACTAGTTTTGACAAAACCTTCAGGCTATTTCATAAAAATGACCTCATCTAACTCTCCATTCAAAAAGGCTGTTTTTACATCCATTTGATGTAACTCCATATGTATAGTGAGCCACTAGAGCCATTATAATCCTAAATGAGTCTTTAGTTGAAACTGGGGAGAATGTTTCTGTATAGTCTATGATTTCCTTTTGTGTAAAACCCTTAGCTACTAACCTAGTCTTGAGTCTTTCTACATTTCCATTTACATTTGTTTTTGTCTTAAACACCTACTTGCAACCTATTGGTTTCTAATTTGGGTTTGGTTTAATCAATTCCCATACTGAATTTTGCTTCATGGATTGAATTTCAGCATCCATGGCCTTCTACCATTCTTTGACTTCGTTACTCTTAATAGCTTGCTTGAAGCTTGAAGGATCACTCTCTTCTGCAAGAACATCAGTTTCTTGCAGATACACCACAAAATCACTATCTTCTCCATACACTGGTCTTCTCTCTCTCTGAGATCTCCTAGGCTAAGGTGGAATTGGTTCTTCTGCAGGGTTATTTTCTAAATGCACATCATGCATAGGTTCATCTACATGTGGTTCTAGGCCTACTGGTTCTTCTAAAGTTTAATTTTGGCTTTGAGTTTCTGTATCTGCATTATCTGCATAATTTGACTGAATTAAAGGCAAGATATTCTCTAAATTTTCATTTTCAGTAATTTCTTCTAACTCTAAAGACAAGTCTTCAAAATTAGTATTACTGAATCCTTCATCCAAAAATTTTGCTTGATGAGTTAAAAAAATTATGGCAAAATTGTGAGCTGTATAGAATCTATAACCTTTGGATTTTTCACAGTAGCCAATGAAATGGCAATTGACTGTTTTGAATTCCAATTTCTATGTAATTGCATTTGGCAACTTGGTCTCAGCCTTGTATCCCCATACATGGCAGGGATGGAAGCTAGGTTGCCTCCCGCACCATAACTCAAAAGGTGTTTTATCTACTGATTTACTAGGTGACCTATTGTAAATGTAATTTGCAGTCTTGAGAGCTTCACCCCATAAAAAATATAGGTAGATCTGTAGTGCACATCATACTCCTCACCCAGTTTAATAAGGTTCTATTTTTCCTTTTTGCTACTCCATTTTGGGTAGGATTATAGGGAGTTGTGTACTAAGCCTTAATGCCATTTTCCTATAATAGAGTGTAAAGGGACCTTTCTGTTGGCCTGTTTCAGTGTGTTTACCATAGAACTCTCCTCCTCTATCCTTAATGCCATTTTCCTATAATAGAGTGTAAAGGGACCTTTCTGTTGGCCTGTTTCAGTGTGTTTACCATAGAACTCTCCTCCTCTATCAGATCTAACTAACTTAATTTTCTTTCCAAGTTGCAATTCAACTTCAGTTTTATAAATTTTGCATGCATCAAGAGCTTGTGATTTTTCTGACAGTAGATATATATAGCAGTACTTAGAAAAATTGTCTATAAATGTGATGAAGTAAAAATTTCTACAGACATTATCGAATGCCCGCCGGGATCCAATGAGGCAATGAATTGGTTCTTCGAATGCCCGCCGGGATCCATTGACTCATTCCAGACATTATCGCACGCTTTCCTTTCCCGGTTCATCCTACTGTCCGCCGGGCTTAACACAAGCCAATTGTTCAACGTCAAGCAGGGCACGGAGGAAACACTGAAGGCGTTCATCATAAGGTGGCGAGCGGCGGCATCTCAATGCTGTGACCTTGATAAAACAATGGCTTCGGCGGCTTTTAAGCAGGGACTCCTCAAAGGGCCATTTCTCTATCACCTCAACTACAATCATCCAAATGCGGTATACGACCACCTTATGAGTGAGGCGGTCATTCATACCCAAGCAGAATTCATCACATATGGAGAGACCCCACCGCCACCGGCAGCATTGGCAAAGTCAGTACAACCCTCCTCCAGTCAGCAGGGGACCGCTACCAAAACTTCCAACACTCCGCCAACAGACAAAAAGCTGGAATGGTAGTAGGGCCAGTACCAAAACAAGCGACAAAAGGACCAACACTACAAGGGGAACCACTCATCCCATAGGGACAACCACAATAAACATACGGAGTCTTCCCAGCGGTATGCAGTGTTCACAGTCCTCACGGCCTCGTATGAAGAAATATACAATCAATGCAAGGATCAGATCCCACCGTCGCCCCTGGGTAAGTACCCAAAAACAGGAAAGCCAAGAAACACCGGCAGGTGGTGCAAATACCACGAAGACAGCGGTCACAATACCAACAGCTGCAACGCCCTCAAAACGGCCATTGAGACCTTGTACCGTGACGGCAAGCTTGAGCAGTTCAAGGTACGCCAACCGCCACCTGTGATCGCCAGCATTGAGCCCATGGGCCGCATCAACACCATCGACGGAGGTGCTCCAATCACCAACATGTCTCATAGGGCTAGAAAGCATTATGCGCGAGCTAATCACCCAAAGGAAGTCTGCAACATCCGCTATGAAAGATCCGCCAAACTCCCAAGGGCTGGTTGGGAGCCTATTACCTTCTCAGAGGAGAAGGAACGCAGAGTGCATCTGCCCCACGAAGATCCTTTCTTGATCGATGCCATTCTCGGCAAAATGTCAGTGGGAAGAATCCTAGCTGTCAAAGTTATATTCAGTGGTTGTTACAACGACCTTAAGCGGAACATAAAATTGCTCCAAGATCATGAACCATTGCCCAGCTTCTCCGATGACGTCACGCAGCCTCTGGGTTCTGACTATATGCAGCTAGTTATCGGTAATAGTCCATGTATGGCCGAAATACATACGGAGTTCATAATTGTCGATTGTTTTAGCTCATATAACGCCATCATTGGTCGGCCAGTGCTCAACAAACTCAAGTGCATCATCATCGCCAGGTACATGCTGCTCATGAAATTCCCCACACCCAACGGCACAGGCTGTATCAAGGGAAGTCAACAGTTGGCACACGAGTGTTATTCTACGACTATAGCACAATCAACCCGCCGCCATGAGATCCTGGCGGTAGGCAGTCAGGCACTGCCACCAAACATTTTTGAGGACCCTAGGGAAGACGAAAAGAAGTACGTAAGGAAGGAGCCGGTCAACTCAGAAACATCACTGAGGGTTGTTAGCATCTCTGATGAGCACCCTGAGCGGACAGTCCGCATAGGCGCTCAATTAGACCCAGAGCTGGCGGCGGAGCTCACTCAGTTCCTACGTGACAACGCTACGGTCTTTCCCTGGTCATATGCAGACATGCTAGGTATCTCCCCTGAAATCATCTCACACAAGTTGAGCATGAAACCATCCTTCTACCCTATCAAACAGAAACACAGAGCCTTCGACGAAGAGAAGTACCGTGCTATAAGAGAATAGGTTGCCAAGCTCCAGGGCATTGGGTTCATCCGCCAAGTCATCTATCCCCAGTGGATTTCCAACCTGGTTATGGTCAAAAAGGCTAGCGGCAGGTGGAGGATGTGCGTCGACTTCAAAAATCTTAAGAAGGCATGCCCGAAAGACAGCTTCCCACTACCCCGAATCGATCAACTCGTCGATGCAACCGCCGAACACGAGCTCCTCAGCATGATGGATGCGTTCTCCGGCTATAACTAGATTAGGATGCATCCCGACGACCAAGAGTGCACCACCTTCACCACCGACAAAGGCCTGTACTGTTACAATGTGATGCCTTTCGGTTTGAAGAACGCAGGGGCAACTTATCAGCGATTGATGAACGGCATGTTCGCGGAACATCTGGGCAAGATAATCGAGGTCTACGTAGACGACATGTTGGTCAAGAGTATTAAAGCCAGCGGACATGTGGCAAACCTAAAAATCATAGTAACCATCCTCCTGACCTATGGTATGAGCCTCAACCCAGAAAATTTTTTCTTTGGCGTCACCGCCAGCAAATTTCTGGGGTACATTGTCAGTGAGCGGGGCATCGAGGTCAACCCTGACAAGGTGCAAGCCATCCTCAACTTAAAAGACCCGGAATGGAAGGTGCACGTCCAATGCCTCCAGGGCAAGCTAACCGCCCTGTCTCGATTCATCTCCAGACTGACCGACAGGTGCGCCCCATTTTTCAAAGTCCTTAAGACAGCCCACAAGAAGGTCATCGATTGGAACCCAGAGTGCCAGGCGGCGTTCCAAGGCCTGAAGGAATACCTGGCGGCAGTTCCACTCCTCTCCATTCCTGTGCAAGGAGAAACATTATACATTTACTTAGCGGTATCTCAGTCGGCGGTAAGCTGCGTCATAGTCCTGCGGGAGCCAGGACGAGCTCTAGGTGTTCTATGCCGGTAGGGGCATGAACGGAGCAGAAACACGGTATCCTCCCTTGGAGCAGCTTGCTCTCACACTCATCGTTGTTGCCAGACGTCTCCGCCAGTACTTCCAAGCCCATACAATCCATGTGTTAACCAATCAACCGCTGAGACAAGTAATGAAGAACCTTGAACATTCGGGGGGCCTCCGCAAGTGGGCCATCGAGCTTAGCGAGTTTGACATAGATTACAAACCACGAACCGTCATGAAGGGCCAGGCCGTGACAGACTTCATTGTTGAGCTCACCGAGCGTCAGCCAGAATCCAACATAGATCTACCGCACGGAACGGAAATGGTGACAGCCGAGGAGTCGGCCCCCCAATAATCAGACTGGAACCTACACGTGGACGGTTCAGCATGCTCCAAGGCCAGCGGCGCCGGAATCATCTTAACAGGACCAGGGGGTCTTAGCGTCGAATACGCGTTGAAATTCAACTTCAAAGCTTCCAACAACATGGTAGAATATGAGGCACTCATTGCCGGCCTACTCCTCGCCATTGATTCAGGGGCCGACAGTGTCAACATCTTCAGCGACTCTCAGTTGGTCGTTAACCAGGTCAACGACAGCTTTCAAGCCAAGGACCAGCAGTTAGTGGCATACTTAGGGTACGCCAAGACGCTACTAAAAAAATTCAAGTTCCACACCATCACACAAATCCCCAGGGAAAAGAACGCCAAGGCTGATTCATTGGCAAGACTGGCAACCGCCCAGGCACACCAGAGTCCAGCGGACACAAGGGTAGAGTCTCTGGACAGGCCAAGTATCATAAAAACCCTGGCAGAGATCTTTATCATTGAGGCCAATCCTAGCTGGATGGACGAAATTATTCAGTACAAACACAACGGGACAGTGCCAGAGGACAAGATCAAGGCGAGACAGCTCCAGCGGAGAGCAACCCGTTACAACATGCAGAGCGGCAAACTTTACCGCCAAGGATTCACTCACCCCAACCTCCGTTGTCTAACCCCAGAGGAGGGAAAGGTCGTGCTGGCAACAATACATGGCGGAGAATGCGGAAATCATTCAAGCGCCAGATCCTTGGCTAATCGCACAATGCGACAAGGCTACTTTTGGCATACGCTTGGTGATGACGCCGGGCGGATATCAAAATCTTGTCACAAATGCCAACAATATGCTGATCTTCCACATGTCCCGACGGAACCTCTGTCAGTTATCGTCGGTCCCTGGATTCACTCAACGTGGGGCCTGGACTTGATCGGAGAATGCCAAACTGCCAAAGGTCAGTTCAAATACATCATTGTTGCCATCGACTACAACAGCAAATGGATAGAGGCAGAGCCCCTGACGGCAATAACTACCGCCAAGGTAATTCACTTCCTCTGGAAGAACATCTCCTGCCGCTACGGTGTCCCACATGCAATCATCACAGACAACGGCACACAGTTCAACAATAAGGAACTCATCTCTTTCACCGCCAACCTGGGCACCAAGATGCTTTTTGCATCAGTCGCTCACCCCCAAACCAACGGCCAGGTCGAGGCGGCAAACATGATAATTAAGAAGCTGTTGCAGAAAAAGCTCGATAGGGCTAAGGGTTTGTGGGCGGAGAAGCTCCCGGAAGTTCTATTGGTCATCAGGACAACCCTAACTTCCGCCACAAGTGAAACCCCCTTTTGTATGATGTTCGGAACTGAGGCCGTCCTGCCTATCGAGGTAACCCAACCAACCGCTAGGGTCGAAGGCTACTACTCTGAGACCAACAGCGACGACGTTAACCTCGACAGGGATCTCCTAGAGGAAAAACGAGACGCAGCCCATTTGCGCAATCTCCAGAACAAGCGACGGGTATCACGTTTCTACAACGCCAGGGTCAAGGCCCGCTACCTCCAACTGGGAGACTGGGTAATTAAAGAAGTCATACCACCGCCAACAAAACTCCGCCCAACTTGGGAAGGTCCATACAAAATTGTAGAGGTCGCGACCCCAGGCACCTTCTACTTAATGGACAAGGATGGCGTCACAACAACCCACCCCTGGAATACCGCGCAACTTCGGTATTACTACAAATAGCCATACCGCTACCCAAGAGCATCTTGACTTAGCTAAATTTTTGTTCAATATTTAGCTAAGGGAAGCTACCCAACGGGTACGACTCCGCTTTTATAAACGCTGTTCAGACAGCTATCAATGAAACGAGGAATTGTTTAAACCATTGTTACCAAGTCCAGCACTGGGGGCAACTGGCAACGCCAGTCAGCGGACTACGTCGGCTACATTGTGCACTTGGACCAATTTTAATTCCTTTAATGTTTCATTCATGGCCAAAAGCAAAATTGTCAAGACCCCTAGCGGTACACACATCATCACAAACAAAAGAAAAAAAAAATAGAGTATAGGAGCTTAGGTTCCAAAATTTCATTTTTATCCCAAAGAGAATTACATGAAATATTTATGCCTCAGCGGCTACAAAAACTTTACTACTCCTACTTTCAGGGGTTGGCGGGGTTGGCAAGGTCGGCTCTGCTACCTTCAGCATCTCCACTGGCGGCCTGATGTGGATGTGAACAGCTCGTCTGGTCAGACCCTCGGGCTGTGGGACTGGGGGTCTCTACTGTGCAATCCGCCCGGGTGTGGGCCTCCAAGAACCCAGCGCGAGACACCTCAGACTGGGTAGGCGTTTGTTGAGAGTCGCCCTCTGGAAGTCCACCACTCTCCCCGCTACCCGAGCGGGCTCCTTCAATGTGAGCAGGGGCGGTAATGGGGGCGGTACTTGTTGTCGGCGGAGCTTCCTTAGATGGCTGCACGTCCGGCATCGATGCTTTCACCCAGTCGATGGCGCCCTTCTGCTGTAGCATCTCCACATTAGCTAGGGCACCGGCCTTCGCTGCTTCAGTCAGTGCCTTCTTGTACTCCGCCGATTGCTTGTATGACTCAACAGCGGCGGCCGCAGCACGGCCCCCCTCAGCTTCCAAGTGAGCGACTTCACCCTCTAGCCGCTTGATCTCAGCCTGTTTGGCGGCAGACTCCCGCCGAAGGATCTCAACTTTCTTCTCCTTGCCGGCCACCCGGTCCCGCAGCAGGGACATGTCTTGCTCCAGCTTTGCGAACTGTTCGTTTCGCTCCAAGTGCCGCTCAATGGCAACGTTCAGCTTGCCACGGGCGTCTGCCGCATCGCAGTCGGCCTTTGTCAAGCGTCGTTCAACATCAGTCAACTTTTCCTGAGCCTTCCCCAAGTCCCTCTGTAGGCTTACCACTTCCTCCCTGAGCTCCCGCTCAACCAGGGGCTGTTTTGACGCTGCCTGGAACATCTCATGTAGCCCAACGGCGACGTGCCCAAAGGCTGTGCTGAAGGGCGATTCCCCTCCGCTCCCAGACGAGCAACCTCATCCTCCAGCCTCTTCACCTCAGCATACTTAACGGCAGAATCCCGCTGAAGGATCTCAACTTTCTTCACCTTTGCCGCCACTTGATCCGTCAGCAGGGCTATGTCTTGCTCTAGCCTGGAGACGTGCTTATTTCGCTCCACATCCCACTCAACGGCGAAAGACAGCTTGCCGCGGGCATCAGCGGCATCACATTCTGCCTTAGTCAGGCGCTGCTCCTCATCCGCCAACCTGTCCTTGGCCTCCACCAGCTCCCTCTAGAGACCCTCGATCTCCTCCTTGAACTGCCGCTCCACCCGGGGCTGCTTTGAGGCTGCCAAGAACATCTCATGTAGCCCAACTGACAAGTGCCCGAAGGCCGAGCTGTAGGGCGACTGATCAATGATGGTTGAGCACATGATTCCCTCCAGCCTGCCGAAACCCAGCCACTCGCAGAGATAGAAGATAAACCCCCACTCAGGCTCTATCAGGAATTCGGCATATGCAGCAAACGAGTCGAGGTTGCTCGTCTGCACCTCCGGCCTAGCGGTCACAGTTTCCTTTGAGGGGGCTTGCCTTGCCTTCTTCCACTGGCGGACCCCGATAGTCTCCACATCGGACGCATCATCCTCGTCGACTGCGTTATTTTGTCGCCGTTTTCCTTGCGATACCAACGTTGTCAACCAACGGCGACGGGGAGCGCTCCCATCTGCGGCTCCAGCCCCGCAATAGTCACTGGCTCCTTTGAGGGCGCCACCCTCTCCTTCTGTGACCCACACCTAATGGCAGGTACCCTCTCTTTCTGTTGCACTTGCGCAGCAGAGACATTGCTTTCGCTAGCTCCAGCCTGCACCACGGGCAAGCCGTCGGGGCCGAGGTGTGAGTGATGCGGCATCAGCCACACCATTGGAACCTCAGATGGGCTCAACGCCAATGTATGAGGGTCGACGATAGTCTGTTGGGCCTCTAGCCCAGAGGCATACATGCTCTCCAAGAAGTTGGTGATCTCGGCACGGTCCATGGCTTTTTCGAACTCCTCGCGGCTCGCTTTGTTACCCGACAGAGAGTCTGTACAAAAACTACGGGTAAGCTTGACGACAATCGAACTAAGGCACACATCAACAGAAGGTACTTACCAAGGGCTCGTGTCAACTGCTGATCGACCAACAGATCCGAGCCGGTAAGTAAGCGGAGTTCTAGCAAATTGCGGTTCTGCCAGTAGCCGCGGATCCTTACCAAGCGGCACTCTTCTTCTCCCGTCAGGCTATAGCACAGGCCCGCTACAAAAAAAAAAAACTAAGTGGTCATTACAACTAGGAATTATTACGCAACAAAAATCAACTTTAAACGGCGGCAGACCGACAATCTCTGATAGGTTGGAATTCCGACTTAATCCTGAAGGTCGGCTCTTCATCGTTGGACCCCTCCTGATATTCCCATCCGGTGGTGGCAACACAGAAGGTCCCTCTCCAAGGTGACATGGAATCCTTCAAATTCTCTATTAGCTTGGGTGCCCCGTGGTGGGAGTCAGATTCACTTCCCCGCCGCATCCTTGGCGCTTCACGTACACCAACTCGTAGAAGTGCAGCACCTCCGCCATGGTATGAACCTCCCAACTTAACAGGAGCCATAGCGAGTTGAGCGCCATCAGCAACCGCCACATGTTAGGGAAAATCTGCCCAAAAACGAGGCCAAATTCGCAAACTTAAATATGGAGATTTGGCAGTAACGGGAATGTCACTCCCTGGGGGAAGATAGCCTCATGCACGGCGGCGTGACCGGCTAGCAAGACCGACGCTCTCTCATCCTTTAGTGGCTGTCACAGCTTCACAACGCCTGGCAGGGGGAACACCCGCTTCACAAGGTCGACGGCGGCCACCGTCATCGGCCCTCCCGCCTCGTCAACCGTTGTACCGTCGTGGAGAACCCAGGTTGACTCAACCTCTTCCCCTCCAGCGGAGTAGCTAGCGGCGCTATTACTCGCCAGCCTATCCTCCCGCCTTTTGCGAGTAGCGGCATCCTCTCCTGCCCTAGAACTCTCAGGACGACCAGCACAACCCATGGCATCTTCCAGGGTATGGTCTGCAGCGGTGCAATTTCTAGAGGTTCAGACCAGGAGGTTCCTACAGGGGTAGACGGACGCAACGAGTCAATAAAAACCCTATCCGCCATGTTGAGCGTCGACTCGTCAGACCCGAAATCCTCACCGCTTGAAATCTCTATGACGCTAGCCATCCCAAAACCCTGAAAACCAAAACCAGTCAGTTCGCACAAGATCTAGACTATCCCTTTATCACTTACATCCAGGGGCATGAAGAACAATTTCCAGGCAAATACCAAAACAACAACAGAAAGCACTCATATACTCAACCCATATTCGACCATCTAGCAAACCCCTAAACCCCAACTCTCTACCAAACACCAAAGCCCATCCCCAAAACTTGCTTTACACCCTCAGAGCACACTGGGGAGGAACAGAGTACCCCAAATCAGAAAAAACCCAGAAACTGACAAAAGCAAACACAGAAATCCAATAAAACAGGGATGGAATTCAGAATACCAACCTCAAAGATGAAGACTTTGGTGCGACCGAAGATGCTTCTCTTCACTGCAGGAGATCTTTGTGCTTTAAGGATGGATAACTTCACTGAATCATAGCAATCTTCTTCTCGGAATGCAGAAAACCAAGCTTGAAGACAACGATACTAGTTCAAGGTGGAAAGTGCCAAAACACAAGGTTTCCCTATCTTTTATGTCAACATCAAACTAATCTACGCCGTCCGCTAAAAAAATGACATCGCACCATAACCGTACACATGCCCCACAAACGCACTTACCCTCCAGATTAACCGAGGCAACGCCTCGGTTAAAGAATCAATAATTACTCGCATTAATGATGAAATGACGGGCGTGCTAAAGAGACGTTATCGCACACGCTAATCCAATACATATAGGCCACGTGTCAGGCACCATCACACGAAGCGTCTGTCCAAGGTAACCATCAAAAAGGAAAATAGTCAATCATCGAAGCACTCAGCGAGATAGTCCCCGCTAAGCGCAACCCCGCTAGTGGAACTTCTCCCTTTCCATCTTGTAAGCAAGATAGTCTCCACTAAGTGCAACTCCGCTAGCAGAACTTCTCCCTTTCCATCTTGCAAGCAAGATAGTCTCCACTAAGTGCAACTCCGCTAGCGGAACTTCTCTCTTTCCATCTTGCAAGCGAGATAGTCCCTGCTAAGTGCAACTCCGCTAGCAGAACTTCTCTCTTTCCATCTTGCAAGCGAGATAGTCCCTGCTAAGCGCAACTCCGCTAGCTGAACTTCTCTCTTTCCATCTTGCAAGCGAGATAGTCCCTGCTAAGCGCAACTCCGCTAGCTGAACTTCTCTATTTCCATCTTACAAGCGAGATAGTCCTCGCTAAGCGCAACTCTGCTAGCTGAACTTCTCTCTTTCCATCTTGCAAGCGAGATAGTCTCCGCTAAGCACAACTCCGCTAGCTGAACTTCTCACTTTTCATCTTCCAAGCGAGCTAGTCTCCGAGAAGGACAACTTCGCTAGTGAGACTTCTCCCTCAATACCTGGGAAGACTGTCACCGCTGACTGCAACGCCATGCACCAGGCTGCCGCAAGGCAGGTCCTCGCGACATTGCCGGCCACTTATCATCAGCGGAGGGACTTCTGACAGCGGCGATTCCCGAGGCAATGCTTCACTTTGATAACGACCGCAACGCGACGTTACAGTCAAAACATGGTCCTCCGAGACAAGTAGAGGGATGCGTCAACAGTCTTCGAAGGCCCTGATAAGCCATGTTGACCCCCGCCACTTGGGTATCAAAAATTGGGTTCGCTACCAAACACCCTCTGCTAAGCGCAGCTCCCCTCAACAAACAATACTCCGACCAAATAGAGGTCTATCTTAGCCAGGGAGTGGGGGACTCCCTAGGGGGCCTAGCAGGGGTCCACCCGGAAGGGTATAAAGCGTTTGCTCAGCAAGTCCATAGTTGATAATGCACTGACGCTAATCATGCTTTTGCAAGACTGGCGGAAGCAACGCTTCGAACCGATAGTAACTCCCCAACCAAGATTGCCCTCCTTGACTGGGGACTTGGGGGACTTGTACTTATATAGGCATTTTCAAGCATAATTAACTATAATGAGCTAAGCTCATGCTACTACTAGCGGTACTAACTCCCGCCAAAGGAGTGATCTATGGGAACACAGCCAAGCAGGCTACCGCCTAAGCCCCGGCTTGCCCCCAGATCACCGCTGATGCCCCGCCACGCGCCTCGCCAAGACATCATCAGAAGCTCCAGAAGCTGGGGACTGAAGCATATCAGTCCCACATCAAAAACATGAAGAAGATCTGCTCCGTCTTTACCTATAAAAGGTTCTCTCTTCTCTCCTCATTGATTACGCATTTAATACTTACCTACTATTACTTTGTCAACACAAACACATTGACTAACTTAGGCATCAGAGAAGAGAAGACCGCCCATCGCGGTCTCCCTTTGACGCCCTCTGTATTTCACTTGACAGGTAGCGGGAGCTCTAAAGAGTATCATAGATAGCGGTCCGCCCATCGGACTAGCGTTAACAAAAGTTTAGCTACCGCTGAACTTTAAACATTAACACAATCTTAACTGAAAGACCTACTGAAATCAAATTCCTTTTTAGAGAAGGAATGTAATAAACACTATCTAGATTCTAGAAAAAATAAAATTTCTGTTAATGTCTAAAAGTCTAGCGGTAGCCAAACCTTAGTTAACGCTGATCCGGTGGGCGGATCGGTACTTGTATTAATGTTGCGATTCCCGTTACCTGTCAAGTAAAATACAACGGGCGTCAGAGGGAGACCGCGCTGGGCGGTCTTCAACTCTCCGATGCCTAAGTTAGTCAATGTATTTATGTTGACAAAGTAACAGTAGGCACTGACGCTAATTATGCTCTTGCAAGCCTAGCGGAAGAAAACGCTTCAAACCGCCGAACAACTCCCCAACCAAGATAGCCCTCCTTGACTGGGGACTTGGGGGACTTGTACTTATATAGGCATTTTCAAGCATAATTAACTATAATGAGCTAAGCTCATGCTACTACTAGCGGTACTAACTCCCGCCAAAGGAGTGATCTATGGGAACACAGCCAAGCAGGCTACCGCCTAAGCCCCGGCTTGCCCCCAGATCACCGCTGATGCCCCGCCACGCGCCTCGCCAAGACATCATCAGAAGCTCCAGAAGCTGGGGACTGAAGCATATCAGTCCCACATCAAAAACAAAGACAAGATCAGTCTCTTCCTCACCTATAAAAGGTTCTCTCCTCTCTCCTCATTAATGACGCATTCAATACTTACCCACTGTTACTTTGTCAACATAAATACATTGACTAACTTAGGCATCAGAGAGTTGAAGACCGCCCGACGTGGTCTCCCTCTGACGCCCATTGTATTTTACTTGACAGGTAACGGGAACAACAATA
>BDJD01002223.1:275098-332929 GCA_002564525.1 Rosa multiflora
GCGGTAGCTGGACCTTAGTTAACGCTGATCCGGTGGGCGGATCGATACTTGTATTAATGTTGCGGTTCCCGTTACCTG
Organism: Rosa multiflora; assembly: GCA_002564525.1. Classification (NCBI taxonomy): domain Eukaryota; kingdom Viridiplantae; phylum Streptophyta; class Magnoliopsida; order Rosales; family Rosaceae; genus Rosa; species Rosa multiflora. Next base: position 275,177 of record BDJD01002223.1, read on the forward strand.
TCAAGTAAAATACAACGGGCGTCAGAGGGAGACCGCGCTGGGCGGTCTTCAACTCTCCGATGCCTAAGTTAGTCAATGTATTTATGTTGACAAAGTAACAGTAGGTAAGTATTGAATGCGTAATTAATGAGGAGAGAGGAGAGAACCTTTTATAGGTGAGGAAGAGACTGATCTTGTCTTTGTTTTCGATGTGGGACTGATATGCTTCAGTTCTTAGTTTCAGAAGCTTCTGATGCTAACTTGGCGCGGCGCGTGGCGGCGCGTCGGTGGCGATCTGGAGGTGGTCCGACGTCGAGGCTGTAGCCCGCCTGGCGGTGTGTCCGCATGTCATTCCTTTGGTTGGAATTAGTACCTTTGGCGGTACAGCGAGCATGGCCCATTATAGCTAATTATGCTTGCAAATGTACATGTATGTACAATTTCCTAAGCCTAAATCGATTTTCAGGGTCCCAATGGCTTTACCTACTACTCTCGAACCATTTCCCACACAAACTTGGACCTCACTTTTCTTTGGTGTTCTCCTGTTTGTTAAACCCTGCAAAGAATTCGTAATGTGTATAGGTGAGCTTGAGTCTAACCCGTAAGAGTGAGATGCTATATTAACAAAATTAACTTCTAGAGAAAAGAAAGAATTTGGAAAAGACTCAGCCTTCTTAATCATCCATGCCATGAAACCACTGCAATCTTTCTTCATGTGCCCTATTTTCTTGCAAAAACAGCACTTAAATTTAAAGGTTTTCTCAACTTTAGGTTCTGAATGTTTGCCAGGTACTTTAGTGGTGGTAGTCTTTGTGATGCCCCAGAAATTCGTTTTTATTTTCCGAAGATTTTCTAGAATTTAATTTAGTGATTATAGGACGATTTCGTGGCTCGTGGATGGAGCAGAAGTGTTTCGGACGAATTGTCATTCGAAAAATATGGTTTTAGAGGGGGGTGCAAAGGTTGACTTTTTATACGTTGGGTTTCTCCAAAAACTTCCTTCATGAAAGTTGTAGAGGATACGAGTTTGTGGACAAGTGGAACACGGAAATCGTAGTTCGTATGTGGAAGTTATGGTCTGCGGAAGTTTCAGATATTTTTGGAAACCACTATAAATAGAAATTTCCATTTCGGGAAATATACTATTTTCATATGGGTTTCCATTTCCGGAAATCAGAACCTCCGTTCTCTCTCTCCTTTGTTTCAGACCCGACCCAAACCCAGAAACCCTACCGGGCTTTTCCGGAGAGCTCCGGTGACATCTAGCAGCGGGACTAGGACATACCTCTTCGCCTCCTTGTTCCAATCCTCTTGGTGGTGGCCTCAAGCGTCGATTCTCTGTCACTATGGTGTAGGAAAGCAGAAAACCTTTGTGCAGTCGGACCCTGTCGGAAATCTTGGTTCCGGCGACCACAACGGCTCAAACTCGGCTTCCTAAGTTCGTAGCAGCCTCCGATCCTCTATCGATCCTTGGTGGTTGTTTGGAGCAATTTACGTGGGAAGTGGTTCAACATGAGGTGAACAGTGATCCTCGGTGTGCAGGCTTTATATAGGCCTATCTAGGCTGAGTTGGCTGGAACGCCAGGTATTAAAGTTGGTCTATTTGGTGTTCTTGACATTTTAGATGGTTGGATTTTGATGGTTTTGAGTTTTGGCCAGTGGTGGTTGTGGTGGCGCTTTGGCGGCTTTCAGGCCATGTAAGGGATGGTTTCTTGTGTTATTTATCATCTACTCGTCGATACGAGCATTTTGATATATAACACGCAATTTTTGGAGATCGTATTATGTTATGTTTTTTACAGTTTCAAACCGTTCGATTATTCGGTTCGTGAGGATTCGAGTATTCGATCAACTTGTCGTTTTGGCATATCGATCGTAGTAGCATTCCGGAGACTTTGGGTGGTCTTGGATGAGGTTTCGCCTTGATTAGCATTACTTTCAGAGTTGTTGTTCAATTAGAGGATTCGAACTTTAATGACTTGGTGATTCGTGTACTGATTTGAGACCATTGATGATTAGGTGCTTCTCAAGGTTATTTGGAAGAGTTGTTGGTGTAAGTGTTAGTTCAGTTCTGTATAAAAGATGCAGCAGGATTCAGAGGTGAGTAATCTCACAATGTTCATTTACGAACGGAGTTATCTTTATCGTTTTGAGAGTTATTTAGTTAACTGCAAACTATAGTTGGTATTAGTGGCATTCCTGAGTCGTTGACCACGTGTATATATATATATATATATATACATACGTGAAATATGTATATTCTTATAGGTTGATGGGTGATTTAAGCAATAGGGATTGATGGGTTTCATTCTATTGTTTTGAGGCTTCACTTTTTGGGATACATTTTTTAGGAATTGGGAATTTCTATTGTTTGAAAAGTGTCAAAATTTGGTGTGAGTTGCTTTATTGAGATTTGAACGTTTTGATCTAACGACCAGGGCTCTGAAGATCTGAAAATCACAAGTGGTGATTTCTCCTTTTCCTTTGATTTAACATTTTGGGTCCAGAGCGACTTGCTTAATGTTTTGATTTGACTACCGGGGAGATTTGATGATCGGAGGTCACGGGGTGACATCTCCTTTTGAGAGTTGAGTAACTTTTGGTCCTGAGTGACCGCTTTGAAATGTTTTGATCTGATGGTAGGGGAGGTCTGAGGATTCGAGGTTGCTAGGAGTGACCTCAGACATATATATCGGGACTTCACGCCTTTGGCCAGGTGAGTGGATACGATTAGTTAAAGCTCTAGTATGTTGCCATTGTACGTCATGGGGGGTAACAGGGAGCTATTTGATGCTCATGAGTATGTGTTTTAAAAGGGAGTGCCAGGGTTTCTTTCTTTTAAATGTCCAAGGAGGGCTTGTGTATCATATTTAATTGTCAAAGCTTCAATTATTATGATTTGAGAACGTGTTTTAAAAGGGAGTTTCAGGGATTCTTTCTCTTAAACGTCTGGGGTAGACTTGTGTATCATATTTAAATTGTCAGAGTTTCAATTTATATGATTGTGTCACAGTGTGACTTTGTGGTGTTCTTTGGGGAAAAAGGCATATTTGAATTGTCAGAGTTTCAATTAATATGGTTTTTGTCACGGGGTGATTTGTGTTGTTTTCTTTTGGGAAAAGAATGTGTTGTTTTGGGGAAAATAGGGTGTGTGTTCCTTTTTCAAGAGTTGATGGGTTTTCCTCGTTGGGAGAGTTGTGTGTGTGTGTGTTTGAGTTACTCATACAAGCTTTCATAAGCTTACCGGGTTTGTTGTGTGGCAACCCCGTGCACTATTCAATGGTGTGGGGGTTAATCCTGCAGGTCAGGATAATCGTGGCTGAAGTTGAGATCACGTGCTTACAGCTATAATTAAGGTAGGAAGCCAGTTTTGTGACTTTACTATTGAAAGGACTTCCGTCGTAGTAGCTCTGAGGAGCATTTACTTATTATTTTGCTACGGTAATTTAATTCGTAAACTTGTGTAATACTTAACTTTGCGGAGCGAGTCTGTATTAACATAGTGGGTTCAGGGCATCAATATGTAATTGGTTTAAAAAGGAAAAAGTTTTCCAGGTATTTTGTATTGATGGCTGAACCATCACGCATGTATAATTATGAGATTATATATTGATTTTTATTGTGTTTAAAAATCGGAGCGTGATAGTCATCTTTGCCTTAAGCTTGTTCTGTTTCTTCCACTTAGGCTTCTCAACTAAGTTGACTACAGTAGCTAGTTTGCCTTCTTTTCTGATTATCTCTTCCTCTACTACAAATATAGAAATCAATTTGTTCAGGTCCCAGCTAGACTCTTGGGCATGGTATGAGGTTCTCAGGTTACTGTAGGTGCTAGGCAGTGACTGAAGTGCCACATGCATGACGTGCTCATATTATCTGTTTCTGGTGGCTTTCTCCGGGTACCTCACACAAAATGCTATACCGTCTGGGGTACCGATCCAACTCCTAAATCCTGTATCAAGAACACGACGTTAGAGGGGAAAACCGTACTGGACGGTTTACACCTCTCCGATGCCTGAGGGAGAAACTAATAGATGTGTATCAAGTAAATAGTGGACAAAGGAGTTATTACCTCTGAAAGGTGGTTGTGCTAATGTCTTTTATATTCGAGCATAGGAAAGGAGTCTCCCCTATCCTCGATGTGGGACACAGGTTCTTCTGATGTCATATCAGCCCTCTTGTTGTGTATAGATGGGTTGTGCTGGCCTTGCCCCGAGCCCTGGGTGCCCGGGGTGGCATCTCATGTGAGGCCCGCCATGGTGGGTCGTGAACCCGGCCCATGGCGTAGTACTTGGGAGTACCGATGGGGCTCAGCCGCTAGTGCTAAACTTAGATGACACTCCCCAGTATGTATAAGTCCCCCAAGTTCCCGTTCAAGATGTTTCTTGGGTGGGGACTTATTATTATTTTGTCTCAAGGTTTGGCGCTAGTGTGCCTATAGGTAGTCCCCCAAGTTCCCTCATAAGAGAAATCTTGGCTCTGATACCCGATGAAGTAGAAAATTTTGAGCCTCCAGTACCCAATGGGATCGAGAGAGGGCTTGGCTCTGATACCCGATAGGGTAGAAAATTTGAGCCTCCGGTACCCAATGGGGTAGAGAGAGGGCTTGGCTCTGATACCCTATGGGGTAGAAAATTTGAGCCTCCGGTTCCCAATGGGGTAGAGATAGGGCTTGGCTCTGATACCCAATAGGGTAGAAAATTTGAGCCTCCTGTACCCAATGGTGTAGAGAGAGGTCTTGGCTCTGATACCCGATGGGGTAGAAAATTTGAGCCTCCTGTACCCAATGGGGTAGAGAGAGGGTTTGGCTCTGATACCCGATGGGGTAGAAAATTTGAGCCTCCGGTACCCAATGGGGTAGAGAGAGGGCTTGGCTCTGAGACCCGATGGGGTAGAAAATTTGAGCCTCCGGTACCCAATGGGGTAGAGAGAGGGCTTGGCTCTGAGACCCGATGGGGTAGAAAATTTGAGCCTCCGGTACCCAATGGGGTAGAGAGAGGGCTTGGCTCTGAGACCCGATGGGGTAGAAAATTTGAGCCTCCGGTACCCAATGGGGTAGAGAGAGGGCTTGGCTCTGATACCCGATGGGGTAGAAAATTTGTGCCTCCGGTACCCAATGGGGTAGAGAGAGGGCTTGGCTCTGATACCCGATGGGGTAGAAAATTTGTGCCTCCGGTACCCAATGGGGTAGAGAGAGGGCTTGGCTCTGATACCCGATGGGGTAGAAAATTTGTGCCTCCGGTACCCAATGGGGTAGAGAGAGGGCTTGGCTCTGATACCCGATGGGGTAGAAAATTTGTGCCTCCGGTACCCAATGGGGTAGAGAGAGGGCTTGGCTCTGATACCCGATGGGGTAGAAAATTTGTGCCTCCGGTACCCAATGGGGTAGAGAGAGGGCTTGGCTCTGATACCCGATGGGGTAGAAAATTTGTGCCTCCGGTACCCAATGGGGTAGAGAGAGGGCTTGGCTCTGATACCCGATGGGGTAGAAAATTTGTGCCTCCGGTACCCAATGGGGTAGAGAGAGGGCTTGGCTCTGATACCCGATGGGGTAGAAAATTTGTGCCTCCGGTACCCAATGGGGTAGAGAGAGGGCTTGGCTCTGATACCCGATGGGGTAGAAAATTTGTGCCTCCGGTACCCAATGGGGTAGAGAGAGGGCTTGGCTCTGATACCCGATGGGGTAGAAAATTTGTGCCTCCGGTACCCAATGGGGTAGAGAGAGGGCTTGGCTCTGATACCCGATGGGGTAGAAAATTTGATCCTCCGGTACCCAATGGGGTAGAGGGAGGACTTGGCTCTGATACCCGATGGGGTAGGCGGTGCATGTCGGCCACGTGGGGCAGACTAGGTTGTGCAATAAATGCCCGTCCTTTCTCCTGCCAAAGCTCGAGAAATGGGGAGAGGCGTGGGACACGTGTAGCGATCCTATGGTTGAGGGGTTTTCGATTTCGACGGCCCTGATGCATTGGAGATTGAATTTAAGAGGGAAACCGATTGTTTTCCCTCACTTTCGTGAAAACAAACTCAGAAGACTTCGAAGATTTGCAGCTGTGAAAAAGGGGAGAGCCAAGGGAGAAGTGTGCGTGCTTGTGGAGTGATAGATCGATCGTCTCCCGAAGAAGAGGTTAGATCTCTCGCTCTGTTTGTATGATTTTGCTTCTGCCATGGATGTTTTCTGTTTGTGTTTGGTCCTCTTGTTCGCATAAAGACAGAACACGAACAATACTAGTGTGGGGTTAATTTTTTGTTTTAGACTTTTGGGTTTGTTCCATTCTCTAGGTTTTGCTTTGAAGTGGGGAGTAATCCGTGGTTTAAAAAAATGGTCTTGGTTTTGCTTGAATTTCTGGGGATTACTGGGTTTTGCTTGAATTTCTGGGAATTTCTGGGTTTTGCTTGAATTTCTGGGAATTTCTGGGTTTTGGTTAGGCTAACCCTTGTGCTTCTGGTTCCAGATATAGCGAGATTTGAGGTCCCCGGTACTGTAGTTAGGATGGAATCAGAAGCCAGGGGTGGGGATACAGGATCGTAGTACCAGTCTTCTGCCAGGCAAGCTGAAGTGGATATCGATTGGTACTTAGGCCGAGTAGATCAATTAGTAGAGAACACGGGATCCTCGACTGGGGTGTTCTCGGAGAGCAGTGAGGAGTCCGACGAGGGTGAGAGCGAGGGTGGATCTGCGGAGGCCCCGGTAGCACGGTGTCAATTCCCGAGGGCATACCGAAGCCTAGGTATGCACTTGCGGACGGGACCGTATACGACGAACCCGGGAGAAGTATGACAATGAATGAGATCATCGCCATGCGACTGAGGTGGGGAATACCGGACCCGGTGGAGCTTAGGCCTCTCCGGGTTGGAGAGCTGGCAGCGAATCCTTCCCCGGGGTGGGTGGCGCTGCACAAGAATCAGTTCCACCAAGGGTTATCTCTACCGCTGCCCCGGTGCCTACAGTATCTGTTACGGATGCTGAACCTGTCACCGGGGCAGTTGACCCCGAATGCCATTCGTCAAATATACAGTATGATGGCCATGTGGGACTTGTGCCAACTAGGGTGGCCTTCCATAAATGAATTTCGTGCGGTACACAGGGTTCTGTACTCAAGGAAGTTGTCTTGTACGGGTACGGTTACGTTTGCCGCTAGGGATTACGAACCACTAGTTACCGACATGCCTTCCTCGATGAGCAAAAGGTGGAGGAACAAAGTATTCCTAGCTGGGGGGCGGTGGCAAATTAAAAATAAGAAGTGGCAGCTGACCGGTACCTTCCAAGCTATCGGGGACCAGTCCTATACTCTATCTGAAGTCGAAAGGAAGAGGATAGCCCGGGTATATGTCGTTTGGTCAGAGAAAGAGAGGAGCTCTTATAGATTCATCCGGCATTCTATACTTTATAGGCTAGGGCTAGGGTGGCTCCCCGGTAAGGGTTTAAAATATTACATTACATTTTTTTTTGTTTTTTGTTTTTTGTTTTTTTTCGTGTCACTCGTCCTTTTTTGCCTTTGATTAACCTTTGAACTGATTGCAGTGAAAGCGCCAAAGAGGAAACCCCGGAAAGGCAAAGAGGAAGACAGAATGGATGATGCTCAGTTGATGGATATGCTGATGGGCCAGGGGGAAGACGCCCTACACATCGATGTCGACCTAGGGTCGAAAGGTACGAGTCGGTCGGTTGAAGAGACCCTACTGGAGATCACCGATGAGGGATATGGGGAACCTGATCCTGATGCTCCCGTGACCCAAGTTGTGCAGCCCTCTGTTGCCGACGTCATCACGATAGATGATACCGGGACGGGGAAGCTATCGGTCCCCGTGTCTATTTCCTCTCGCTCTGCTGGGAGCGATGAGGCATTGCTTCCTGGTGAGAAGAAAAGATCCCATAGGCACCGGCATCGAAGTGATAAGCAGGAGGTGACGTATACTGGCAGGGATGTTCAGGGTTTCGGTGCGAAGAGACAGAGGAAAGATCACCCGGGACCAGAGTCGTCGCCTTCGCTTGGCTTATTGTCTCCTGCCCTTCTGGTAATCCCCAAGAAGCCCATCAAGCAGCTGTTGAGTGAGTACGGGGTTGCCGATGAAAAGTTCGTGCGGTCCATGCTTGGTGACCTGAAGGACATTGACCTCGACCGGGTGCGGGACAAGGACAATACGCCCCAAGAGAATCGCTGTCTTGCCCGGGAATCCATGATGTGGGAACGTCTTGTTTCATTCTCTGTAATCGATTTTTATTGTATATACATTTTAATCGGTGTATTTGCAGGCACTCTTCAGTGTGTACGCGATTGACGCCAGCGAGGAAGATACTCATCGGAAGGAGGAGGTTAGCAATCTCTCCGGGCACGTGAAGTATCTCCATGGCGATAAGGCCAAGCTGGAGAAGGAGCGAGACTCATTGAAGGCTGAGATGGCCGCAGCTAAGCAGCGGATCGCGGAGCTTGAGGGTGAAGTCTCTGAGGTGCGGGAAGAGGTGAAAAACGCTCGGGACTTCGAGAAAAAAGCTGCAGAGTCTGCCGGGTCATGGAAGGAGAAGGCGGACTCCCTGGAGGATCGCCTTCCCGCGGAGAGGTACGAGGCTGTGGAAGAGTACAAGTCCTCCGAAGAGCTCATCGCTATGCTAACTGCTCAAGATAAGGCTGTCATCATGAAGTTCAAGGAGTGGGTGGCGGCCGGATACCTAGATGAGACTAAATTCAGGAGGGGTCTCCTTGAGAAGAAGAAGAAAGATCGGGAGGCGGCGGCCAAGTCTGGTGCCGGTGGGTCCCAGAGTACCGGTGGCGAGCGGTTGTAAATAAAATTCTCTTCCTCCTTTTTTTTTCGTTTGAACAATTGTCTAATTCTGTCTGGTAGTCCAGGCTTTTTGTGAATGGAAATTTCTTGAATTTGAATGGGAATTGGAAAGGAATTAAAATTTCTAGGATTTCATACCTTGAGCATTTGTTTGCATCACTTATTACCGGAATAGAGTAACTGACAATAGCTATGTCCGGGAATGTCCGGGGTAGGTAAAAAAAATGCTAGAAATGGTCTGAATAATTCATTTTTCCATTCAAATACCACATGGTGGTTAAATACAGAATGAGTACCCGATGGGTAGTTTGCCATAGCTGTATGGTCAAAAAGCAAAAGCTAGGACAAGATGCTCCCGGAGCTACTTATAATAGTACCACAGGCGCTGGGTATTCCATGGATGCCTGGAAACGACCCCGTTCATGTCCCGGATGAAAAAGGTTGCTGGGCCTACCTCTTCAATGATCTCGTAATGGCCTGTCCAGGATGGATCCAGTCCCCGGGGTTCTGGGTAGACTTGCTTCATGACCCAGTCCCCCAACTTCAGTGTCTGGGATTGTACCTTGGCATCGTAATAACGAGCTATCCTTCTCTTGTTTGCCAAGTTATGCATGTGTGCCACATCCCTTCGTTCCTCGAGTAAATCGGCATAGAGGTGTAGGCCTTCTGTGTTGGTACCCGCATCGAAGTATTCGATCCGGGGACTCTGGATTTGTGTTTCAATAGGGAGTACTGCTTCTGATCCAAAAGCCATGCAGAAAGGGGTTTCTCCGGTGGCCTCCGTTGCCGTGGTCCTGAAAGCCCACAACACCTCCGGGAGTTTAGCAGCCCAAAGACCCTTGACTTCGTCGAGCTTCTTTTTCAGTATTTTCTTGATTATCTTGTTGACAGCCTCGACCTGACCGTTGGTCTGAGGGTGAGCGGGGGAAGCATAGAGGATCTTGGTGCCCAGGTTCTCTGTGTAAGCCCTCAACTCATCATTGCCAAACTGGGTACTATTGTCCGTGACTATGGTGTCCGGGACTCCAAACATGCAGTAGATGTTCTTCCATAGGAAGCTTTTGACCTTTTCCGTGGTAATGGCGACGAGAGGCTCTGCCTCCACCCACTTTGTTTGGTAGTCCACCGTGACAATGGCGTATTTGAACTGTCCCACTGCTGTGGGAAGTTTACCAATCAAGTCCAAACCCCACTGACAAAATGGCCATGGTACAAGGAGGATGGAGAGGGCAATGGGCGGTGCCCTTGGGATATTTGCATACATTTGGCATTTGTGGCAAGAACTGGATATTGTTTGGGCCAGGGCCGACATGGTTGGCCAAAAATATCCTGCCCTTAGGGTCTTGTGTGCAAGAGATCGGGCTCCGGCATGGTTACCGCATTCACCGGCGTGAATGTCCTTCATTATTTTGTGACCTTCCTCCGGTGTTACACACTTTAGGTTGGGAAAGCAGTGACCACTTCTGTACAATTTGCCATTCATGATCGTGTATCGAGCTGACCTTAGCTGTAGTGTTCTGGCTTCTACCTTATCGTCCGGTGCTAGGCCATCGACCATGTACTTCAAGATTGGGTCCATCCATGAAGCTGTGTGATCCACCGTAAATATTTCTGACACCGCTTTAGAAGTACTAGGTTTCTCGAGTATCTCGACCTTAGCGGCCCCATAGGTAGGACTTGGAGAAGTTGATGCAAGCTTAGCAAGGGCGTCTGCCTTGTCGTTTTCTGTCCTCGGTATTTGGGTAAAAATGTAGGAGGTAAATCTCTGAACTAATGCCCGGGCTAAGGCCTGGTAAGACGACATGTGGGGCTCCTTTGCCTCGAAGTTACCGCTGACCTGGTTTACGACTAACTGAGAATCACTGAAGATACTAAGGTGCTGCACCCCTAGTTCCCAGGAGATCTGCAGACCTGCTATGAGTGCATCGTACTCTGCGGCATTATTGGATGCTTTGAAGGCAAATTTGAGGGCGTACTCGTAGACTTGATCGTCCGGGCTAATTAGCAGGATGCCGGCTCCGCTGGTTTTCTTGTTGGATGCTCCATCAACGTATAATCGCCAAGTACTTGGCGGAGGTGGATCTGCGGCTAGTGGTTCAGGTGATTCCTGGTTTGGGTTTTGGGAGGGGATTGATTCTGAAATAAAATCTGCCGCTACCTGGCCCTTGATGGCTGTCCGGGGTTGGTACTTGATATCGAACTCCCCCAGCTCGATGGCCCATTTAATTAACCTACCCGATGTCTCTGGTTTCTGCAAAACCTGCCTCAATGGGTGATTAGTGAAAACGGTGATTGAGTGTGCTTGGAAGTAATGTCTGAGCTTCCGGGCTGATACCAGGAGAGCTAGTGCCACTTTTTCAATGTCCGGGTACCTGGATTCTGCACCAGTGTAACCTTTTCCCGCGTAGTACACTGGGTACTCACAATCGGAGTCCTTTCTAATTAGGACTGAGCTCACAGCAGTTGACGATGTCGCCAGATATACGTAGAGCATCTCTCCGGGAACAGGTTTGTAGAGTAGAGGTACCTCTGACAAGTATGCCTTCAAGCCAAGGAAAGCAGCCTCGTGCTCCGCTGTCCAGGCTATCATCTCGACGTGCTGGGTTTTTAGCAATTTGAAGAAAGGAGTACACTTGTCCGTCAGCCTGGAGATGAATCTTGACAAGGCGACCACCTTACCTGTAAGAGATCGGACCTCGTTTCGGTAGGTTGGGGACACCATGTCTAATATAGCCTGCACCTTCTCCGGATTGGCCTCAATTCCCCTGTGGCTAATAATGTACCCTAGAAACTTTCCTACCTCGACCCCGAAGATGCACTTCTGTGGGTTAAGCCGCATACCATTGTGCAATATGATGGTGAAGACGATTGACAAGTTGGTTACATGATCCTCCGGAGTTAAACTTTTTACCAGCATATCATCCACGTATACCTCCATGATAGTACCGATAACTTCCTCAAACATGGAGTTGACAAGTCGCTGATAAGTGGCACCTGCATTCTTTAACCCGAAAGTCATGACCTGGTAGCAATAGAGCCCTTTGTCTGTGGTAAAGGCAGTGTGCTCCTCATCTGCCGGGTTCATTCGAATTTGGTTGTACCCACTGAACGCATCCATGAAACTGAGTAACCGGTACCCAGCAGTGGAGTCGATTAATTGATCAATTCGCGGGAGCGGGAAGCTATCCTTAGGGCATGCTTGATTGAGGTTTGTGTAGTCCACACACATGCGCCATGATCCTAGAGATTTCTTTGGTACCATGACCACGTTGGCTAACCACCGGGGGTATGTTACTTCCCTGACAAAGTTGATGGCGATCAACTTCTTTACCTCAACCTGGATAGCCCGGTACTTATTGTGTGTGAAGGCCCTTCGCTTTTATCTTACCGGTGTTGAGTAAGGAACAATACTAAGATTGTGCGTGGCTATCTCCGTCGGTATACCGGGCATGTCCTCATAGGACTAGGCGAATGCAGATGTGTTAGAGCGGAGAAACGAGATCAACCCTTCCCTGACAACCGGAGACAGCCTTGTACCAATCCGAACAGTCCTGTCCGGGAACTGCTCTGATAGGACCACCTCTTCAATGTCTTCTACGGCACCGGGCCGTTCTTCGTTGGAGTCGGGATCGGCTCTAGGATCCTCATACCTGTCCAGCAGAGGGTTAGTAGCTACGTGCAACATTTCAGACTTTCCCTACCGCGAGATACAGTCAAAGAGTAGCACTTCCTCGCAGCGGCCTGATCACCCCGGATCGTAGCAGTGCCGGCCGGGGTTGGTACTTTCATCATCAGCATGTGACCTGCAAGGAAGGTTTTCAGACGCCAGAGTGCCGGCCGGCCCAGGATAGCATTATAGCACGAGACGAAGTCCACCACGATTAACTCTGTTTTGATGGTTGAGCAATTCGGACTTTCGCCTATCGTGATCGATAGGTAATCTGATCCGAGTGGTTGGACGATATCTCCTGAAAAACTAATGAGGGGCTCATTATCCTATGACAGCTTGGCTCTTCTTCTGTTCAAAGCTTTGTATGCATCGCGAAATAATACGCTAACCGGTCCACGAGCACCCGGGACATTATATAATGGTCCATTTGGAGCATGATTAGGAAGGGATCATCATGGGGCATCCTCATATCGGCTTCCTCCTCCTGCAGGAATGTCACCGATGTCCATCCGGTGCCACCATCTTGCTGCGGGGCCTTGTGGAAGTTGAAAACTTCCGGACGGCCGAAACTAGAATTTCGTTTATTCCTCTAGGGGGGGCAACTCTTTCGGGCCCCCACCGTGGATCGTGAAGATCTGGCGTTACACGTCTACAGCTCCTATCTCCTTAGCAGGTAGGTATCGTTGAAGCTTGTCCCTCTGGATGAGAGACTCGATTGTATTTTTTAAAGCAAGGCAGAGATTGGTATTGTGTCCGGCATCCTCATGATAAGTGCAGAATTTTCCGGTATCCTGCTGGGTAAGTTTACTCTTCGGGAATTTCCTTGGGGGTGGTCCCGATATCTCATCCTTGTTTTCGTTCCAAATAGTCTCGTATGAAGCGTTCAGGATTATGAACACCTCATACCAGGGTGGTGGTGGTGTCCGTGGGGCCTGCTGTGCCCTCGGCTCCTAGTGAGGGTAGGTGGTCCCGTAACTGTTAGACCTGGACGAGGACTGTTTGCTTCTTTTGTTCGAGGTATGGGGTGACCTGTCATGACTGTGGACCCACTCCCTCTTTCGTGGCTCATCCCTAATCGTCGAGGCCGGTGTGGAAAATCTTAGCTCTAGTCTGGGGGTGTCCCTGTACGTTTTGAATTCGGCCTGGGCGTGTCTGATGGCAGTGGCCATCAGTTCGTCGTAGTTAGCTGGAGGATTATGGTTGATCCCGTAGAGAAATTCTCCGCGTCTTAAGCCCCTCTTGAAAGCCAGCTCAGCCAGTTCCTTATTAAGGTCCCGGCATTTAGCGGTAGCCGCCTGCCATCGATTTACAAAAGACTTCAATGTTTCATCTTCTCCCTGCTGGACCTTTAACAGGCCCTTTGGTGTGTGTATCCCATCAGTGCGTAAGATGAATCGAGCTACAAACTTGTCAGCTAACTCCTTAAAATTTCCTACAGAACTGACCGGCAGTTCGTAGAACCAACTCAAAGCCTCCCCTGACAAGGTCTCCTGGAACATATTACAACACACTTCGTCCGTATATCCCTTGGCGCTTGTTTGCGATCGGAAAGCCTGTAGATGCTGGTAGGGGTCTCCAACTCCCGTATAGTCAATCTTCAGTGGTTTTGATGTATTCGCTCGAATGGCTCCTCTAACCTGTTGGGTGAAAGGACCCGGGCAGTCTTCGTAAGTGGTCATAGCTCTCCAGGTGTCTCTATTTTCTGTGGCCTGTACCCTTGCCTGCAGGGCATGCAAAGAGTTACTCATTTGCACAAGTAATGCAATGTTTGCATCGGTTACCGGTGGGATATTGTGAACTGGCTGTGGTAGCGGTGGTGGTGGCAAATGCCTCAAGTTTTCCGGGAATAAGTCTACCGATATCTGGATTATCCGTTGACCGCCCTCCGTAGAAGGTGCTGGGGCGGTGCTGGGGTCTCCCGTTATCGGGGCAGCGTTCACGCCTGCTGCTAGCTTAGATGCTCTAGCCAGGGCCTGGGTGAGTGCCTCGTTGTGCTAGTGCCTCATGTCTAGTGCTCGGGCCAGCGCTGTGTTTTCATCTTCCAAATCCTGCATTCTCTGTACTTTGTTGTTCCCGATCGATCCTGGATTGTTCCCTTAAGGCTGTGATATCAGCTCGCATAGACTCCAACTCCGATACCGGAGTCACTTGATCCGGGACTATAAGGTCCAAGGATCCGAGACCATGCATTTCTTCTTGAACACCTGGCGTTTCTGCTGATGAAGTTCCCGGAGAGAATATCAGTGCCCGGGCGACACTTCGACCCTTTCCTGTCACTTCTGGCTCGTTCATGGTTAAACCCCTATCTGGCGCGCCAATGTTTCTGGTGGCTTTCTCTGGGTACCTCACACAGAATGCTATACCGTCTGGGGTACCGATCCAACTCCTAAATCCTATATCAAGAACACGACGTTAGAGGGGTAAACCGTACCGGACGGTTTACACCTCTCCGATGCCTGAGTGAGAAACTAATAGATGTGTATCAAGTAAATAGTGGACAAAGGAGTTATTACCTCTGAAAGGTGGTTGTGCTAATGTCTATTATATTCGAGCATAGGAAATGAGTCTCCCCTATCCTCGATGTGGGACACAGGTTCTTCTGATGTCATATCAGCCCTCTTGTTGTGTATAGATGGGCTGTGCTGGCCTTGCCCCGTACCCTGGGTGCCCGGGGTGGCATCTCATGTGAGGCTCGCCATGGTGGGTCGTGAACTCGGCCCATGGCGTAGTACCTGGGAGTACCGATGGGGCTCAGCCGCTAGTGCTAAACTTAGTTGAGACTCCCCAGTATGTACATTATCCTATATTTCTATGCTTTGTAATCTTGATTTTTATTTTTAATTATCCTTATTTATGATTCATTTACATCTTTTAGTGTTTTTGTAGGTTTGTTCGATAGAAAGAAGAAAAGAAGCCAAAATGAGCTAAGTGGGATTGAAAGGCAATGTGCAATATGAGACTGGGAATCTGCCTGTGTAGAATTTCTAACTTCTCTGAATTACTGGGAGTCATCAAGATAAAATCAGACAATGAACCTTATATCATTGGAAAGCTACGGATGTCTACTTTCTATAGAATTTTACATATCTCAATTTTGATACTTCTGGAGAAAGTTATGATTTTTTGAGTGAAGATAGATCAGACAGGAAACCTGCTCGGGAAATTACAAACATTCGTGGAGAACTCAAGTTCCGTGGCACAAGATCATCATTCCTAATGTTTCAAGGAAGTTAATTCAGGTGAAGATTAAAGATGAACTTATTCCTACTTCTACAAGAGATATTTCAAGGTCTTCCTATTCCAAATCAAGAAAGGAATCTAAACCCAAGTTTTACAAGGAATTGAAGCTAGAGATGAGCAAAAATCTTCCCTATATAAGGGAGCACGAATTTTACATGAGGAGGAAGTCTTGGGAGCACAATGTAGACACCTAAAGAGTAGAGACAACTCATCCATCTTCTCCCTTCCATTCTTTCCTATGTTTTATTTAAATATATTTTGCTAAACCTTTTTCTAGGGTTAGGATGATGGCTAGCATGATTGTTTTTGTACTTTGATGTTTTATTGATGAATTTATAGTTTATTTATGATGAATTATTAGTCACTATTTAAATTGATGCTTTATGTTGAAGTTCTTTGATTGATCACCTTAGGGCTTTGCATGTAGTAATTAGAAGATGTATTTGAGCTGTACCTGCAATATAATTCAAATTAGCTTCTTGTGATTAAGAGTTGTGAATTAGATTATTGTTGTACCTGAAGTAATGGTTTACATGATTCTCTTGTTTTCTAGTATGTAACGAGTCCTAAGTGTTAAATTTATGCCATACCTGGATAAACTGCATGTTAGGATATACGACCTCTGCCGTACCTGGAGAGAATTATACACTTAAGGAAAACTATGGTCTAAGTGCCTTATTTGGACTTAGATACGAGAATTTTCATCAAAAGAAACAAAAGAATCCGTTAATTGTATCGAAACATAAATAGGATTGTTAGTGGTTGATTCTAATACCCTAGACTCTATCATCTTTGCTTTTCGACTTATAAACTTTGTTTCTTTCTTTCTTTCTTTAATTTTCACATTATTTGTTTAGTCGAAAACCTCAAAACCATATCTTCTTTTGTTTGATTGTTTTTGTGTTTTTGTGTTTGGATTAATTAGGTTAGGATTTAAATTGATTATCAATCTTCAATTGGAACGACCCCGTACTTGCACATTATACTAACGACGATTCGTGCTCTTGCGAGTTTTAATTAAAATTTCACAACAATGCACAACGTGAGAATCTTTAACTCCCATGTCTAAATTCCTCATCCTCGAGTTGAGGTCAATCAACTCCATAGTATGCTCCCTCAGACTTCCTTTTCCTGAAAACTCCAGCTTCTTAAACCTCTTAGACAGCCTAGCAGCTTCTGCTTTGTCACTCTCCTGGTACTTATCTCCTATGGCTTCTAGGAAATCCATGTCTAGCTCTGGTTCAATAATTGAACCTCTCACAGTGTCAAACATAGAGGTTTTTTATCACATTTTTAGCTTTCCTATTGCAGTTATACCACTCCTTATAATATTTTCTCTCTTCCTCTGTGCTCTCAGTGTCTAGCTCTATGAGCAACTGAATCTGGCTTAAAAACATAGAAAAATAAAGAAAAATAAGATTCTGCAGAAACTTTTATCCGTGTGTTAACTTTTAAAACAAAACTCATGTATTTCAAAACACAAGACAAAATAAAGCAAAAGACACAGAATTGAGAAGCAGTCATAAGCTTTAAAATTTTGCATATACATGAATAGTTTCCATAAAACCCCATAGCTGAAATAACATTAAGTAACACCTTTGTGGTATAAAACTCAACATTCTAAAGTTCTTAATTATCATACTGTTTTTAACAAAAATCTGTTATTCCATGAATCAGTCTATATCTTTGGACAAGAAAAGCTTCAAGGTATCTAAATAGATAATTGTGTTTACATATGATTAGTATATTCTAACTCAAAATCTTTGAAAAATGATAGTGAAAATATTCTTTGTACAAAATGATCAATACAATCTTTCAAGAATCACAAAACCAAAATTAATAACCACATGTTCAGTTTCTTTATGAACTTATTAATTTATTTACATGCTATGATAATAACAATACTGTAGATTTAATGTTGGAAGACATATTTCTAATTGTTAACTGAAAACCACAGCATACTTAAACAAACAATACTCAATCGAAATCATCATATCGTTACAGTAACAATACAATTTCAATTTCAAAACTTCATATCACACGATTACAGTAAAGCATTCAAACCATATATTCAAGATTCCATCGATGAATATTTTCCATATGCTAAACAGTAATCCATATGACAACCCATTCCATATGCAGAAATTGAAAAACAAGTTCTGAGATTCTCAATGAACATACCTTGGCCTCTGCTACAGCGCTTGCAACAATTTATTTTAGAGGAAGCAAAACAAAATAGGTAGCAAATTTCAACCCTCCCATATAATCCAATCAATTCTATAGAGGGGTCTTGAATCCCCATAATTGAGAATTCATCTTAGTGAACCCTAACTCAATCCGATCCCTAAAGCACAATTGGCCGTTATATTCTAACGGTAATATTCTTTAATTGATATTTAATTCTAGACTTGGGTTTGAGCCTATTTGCTTAATGAGTTGGACTAAAACTAAAACGGGATTAAAATCTCTTTAAGACCTGCTTTACAATAATTAGAAAATATATTTTTTTTCCATAAAATAATTTTCACAGTTATGTTTTTCTAAATTCAAAACAAGACAATGCATGATATGTGTTTTATGAAATCCCTAAGCTTTGATACCATTTGTTAAAACCATGATGCAATAACAGAATACATCAATCATAAGATCAAATCATACAACAACATATCAAGAACAAAACCATCAGCTGTAGAATAGCTTTCCTAGTCTCACTAGGTCTTCACCTGGATCAATGACACTCTTGGATTCCAGAAAGACGACTTGGCCTAGGTTAGACATCTTGAGCTGCAGAAACAATGATCAGATAACAGCAGCAGAACTCGAGCAGAAAGCCTTCTGTATGTCAAAACAAAATGCTTCAGAATGGGGTTGAACGATATGCATGCAAAGACTGGTGATGAATATAGGGACTTTGCTAGCTCCCTATTTATATTGGCCAAAAACTGAGTGAACTCATCCCATAAGTCCAATACTTGCTTCATGTTTATTGATTAGGAGAGACTTAATTTCATCAAAACTCTTAATGCTAATCAGGTTAATTAGTGTCATATATATCCCTTTTTTTTTTTTTGAGATGCAACTCATACTCCAATTAAGGAAATAAATTTCCGATATCGAAATATGAATAATTGGAAAAGAATGACACTCGACAAGTTTCTGAAATTGAAACACAACCTTTATTACAAGAGGGGTTTACACCAACAGTTACAATAAAATACCAACTATACTCCAAGTTCTTGTCTAGAAACCCAAACATGATTAACAATAACACACATGTATATCACATTATTAAAAACACCCTTGTAGTAAAATAACTTCAAACTTATTTATCCATCACCTGCAAAATTATAAAAGGGGTGAGCATACATTGCCCAGTAGGCTAGGAGAAATAAACCTCTTTGAAAAATCATAGTTAGAATAGCAATAATGAATGGATGCAACTACTATCTATTCTTGATAACCCACATTGCAAAATAAACCGATCCTACATGTCCCATACCATGTATTTTACCACGAAAGTGACTCAGAGTATTCAACAAGGTGAACTAACCCCCACCCAAAATCAATCCCCCTAACCCTCTTTTGCTAGTCATCTTGTCCATTCCCCTTTCGCCAGTCCTGAATTACCCTTTCAATATTCTATACTAATTTCACATTAACAAGTGATCATACCTAGGATCTGGTACCTGCTGAGGTTATAGACTCAACTACGCAAAAGATTAACCAACATACTTATTCCAATAGCATATTCACATTACCATAACCACCCTTATACTTCATGTCTTATTGATGCATCAAATACTTTGAATATATAAGTGTATTCACTATTCAACCATACCAAACAAACAGAAACAGATGACATAAATGCATACAATCATGTAAACAACCATCCAATGCAAACATAGAGGCTCCCCAAGTTTTTCCCCTACCTCGATAAGTATCCGGATGAAAACAAGTTCCTATTGCAATAATAGAATTCATTAGTTCCACACACAAAGAATTAAAGTAAAAATCAGCTAACATACTATGAAAATCTTAGCAGTGAGTTATTTTGACCAAAACAGTTTTTTACTTGACAAACTGAAATACTGCAGTTTTCTGACCTAGTCACATTAATTTTAAAAACTGTACAAATCTGTTTAAATTTTTTTTCATGGTCTTCTAAATATTTGTAGCTGACATCCTAAAGAAATTCTCAGAGTTTGAATCGCCTGAAAACAATTTTTCAAGAATTATTTATGAATTTTTAAAATTCAGATACAGTCCCACGTTTTTCTGCAGAAACTGCTAATGTGTGCTAACCTCTTCTGTTTTAATGTACTTTCTAAAACTCCAATTTGTGTAAAACTTCAAGTACTGAAAATAGACATTCTAAAGTGTCAAATAAAAGAAACCACACTTTCAACAAGGCTTTAAAGGATGAGTGAAGGTTTTCTAAATTCAACTTTAAAACTGCATATGTTTCCTACTTGGTTCTTGACTCTTTTCAAGTCAGATTCTATTAATCCATGTCTTCCAAACACTCTAATGACTAAAGGAAACAGCAAACCAGATATAAAGTGATTTCAAATTCTAATTTGGATAAATTCAAAGACCAAAGATATAACTATGTTCCAGAAAACTAGTGAAATCAAATAGAAGATCGATGAGAAAATAATTAGTTCTGTTCCAGTAATGACAACTTTATTCCTAACTGAACTTCATCTCTATTGCAACTTCTTCTATCATCATGAATCCCCAGGTCTTATAATAGCCTCTGGATATTTAAAGTAGAAACATAACCCAATTTCCAAATTGCATTAACTATCAGAACCAACAAAGAACTTATCAAATCAGAAAAAGAATCACAGCTGACTTTTTACTCCTCCACTTCTAAGACACCAAAACTCTCTTTCCCTCTCCCTCTCCCTTTTTTGTCTATGTATCTGGCAACTCAAGAAGCTGTATGGAAATCATAGATGGCTTAGCCTATTTATAGTGTTTGGAAAGGAG
This sequence comes from Rosa multiflora, assembly GCA_002564525.1. Classification (NCBI taxonomy): domain Eukaryota; kingdom Viridiplantae; phylum Streptophyta; class Magnoliopsida; order Rosales; family Rosaceae; genus Rosa; species Rosa multiflora. The sequence continues at coordinate 295,839 of BDJD01002223.1, forward strand.
GTGAAAACGTAGAAAGCAAGATGGATATTGTAATTGAAATCTTACCCATATAGGTACTAGACTTGCCACCTCTAGATTTCTAGAGTTCCAGCTCCTGATTCTAGGGTTCCAGCTCTAGCTTCATAGCTTTGGAGAATCACCAAATTTGAAACTTGATTTCCAAGGCTGTTGACACCTCCTACTTGCCCATGGCGGCGACCATGACCTTTGTACTTTCCTAAGGCGGTGGCTGGTGTATCAGATGGAGGTGAATCTGGGGGTGAGGAAGTCGATGAAGAGAAGGGACAAAGCTTTGAGTTTAGACGTTGTTTGATCTAGTTTTGGCGTGGAATTATTTCTATAAGCAGTTAAGCCACTTGGGTTTGAGTTTTGGGCTAAATACTTTAGGCTACACTCTATTTACTTAAACCCAAACAAGTAAAAATCATCTGTACACTATATATATATATATAAACAATATTTAAACAAATAGTTTAGCACAATAATTAAAATTAAACTTGTTGTAGAGAATTGGAAAAATGTATTGTATTCATCTCACCATGAGGTTTATATAGGGTTACATCATGTATACAAAAGGCAATACATAATAGCTATACTAATCAATCGCACATTACGAGTCTGTCAATCGCATACATTACGAGTCTGTCAATCGCATACATTATGAGTCTGTCAGTCGCATGCATTAAGCAATACCTATTGCATGAATAGTCATTATCATTCACAACACTCCCCCTTGGATATTCCATGTCAATAGTGTTGCCTCTACTATGCGCTTCTAAGCTGCCTCGTCAAAAACCTTGCCAAGTAATAAAAACCCTGTGGGAAAAAACAACCTTGGTCGAAGGAGAAAAAGAGTACAACGCGCGCGAATGTGGAGTAGTCGAAATCCTTCAACACTCCCCCTTGTGCCTCTCAAACTCGGTGATAACGCTTTGATCGTTGCCTCACTAAAACCTTGTCAAGTAACAAAAACCCTGTGGGGCAAAAATAACCCTGGTCGAAGGGCAAAAAGAGCACAACATGTCCGTCAGTCTTCCTGATCGAACATGTAGACATCATACCTCCCCCTGATGTCAAGGTCTCCCCTTGATTTCTACAATTATGGGAGTTCGGATAAATTTCTTAATCCGATGCTCTTCACATGTTTCTTGAAGTTGGATTTAGGTAACAACTTGGTAAATAAGTCTGCTACATTATCCTCTGAACGGATTTGAATCACTTTAATATTTAGAAGTGTTTGTTGTTGTTGATTGTAAAATAACTTAGGCGATATATGCTTGGTGTTGTCGCTTTTGATGAAACCTAACTTCATTTGCTCAATACAAGCTGCATTATCTTCATAAATGCATGTAGGTTTATCTGTGGTAGACTTCAAACCACAAGTTCCTCGAATGTGTCTAACTACAGACCTTAGCCATATGCATTCTCGCACGACTTCATGTAGAGCGATAATCTCTGCATGATTTCAGGAAGTAGCAACAAGGGTCTGCTTTGTAGACCTCTAAGATATCGCAATGCTTCCCATGGTAAAGACATAACCCATTTAGGAGCGACCTTTGTGAGGGTTAGAGAGATACCCTGCATCAACAAAACCCATCAAGACATCGTTGTCTTTTTTATGGAAGGGAGGAGAAGCACGGAAGGTGGCGTTTTGCCTTGTGGAGTTTGATCCCACACTTCGGTTATTTCTTTCCTCTCTATAGGGATAGAACAAGCCCATATCAATCGTACCTCTCAAGTATCGAAAAATTGTCTTTATGACAATCCAATGGCGGCGTGTTGGCGCAGAACTGTGTCGACCTAACAAGTTCACTGCGAATGAGATGTCCAGTCTTGTGCATTGAGCTAAGTACAATAATGCGCCTATTGCACTTAGATAGGGCACTTCAGCCTCTAATAAGTCTTCGTCCTCATCCCTTGTGTTAGGTCCATAATTACCTAGTAATTATTCCCCTAATCTTGTACTTTTGCTTAACCTTTGTGTTTATTTATATCTATTTATTATGTTTTCCTTATCATGCTAGGAAATGATGGAGAAGCTTGGAAATGCACTAAAAAGTCAATCTTAGGACATTTTCCTACTCCGGCTAGGAGAAACCGAGCTAGGCAAGGAAGGAGGAGCGGCAGAGTGACCAAATGAACTCCGAATGAGTTGAAACTTTTTAGATCCATTCTACACATCCTAAGGAAAATTTTTTATGAATAATGCAAGAGCTAGTTCACAGTGGAAGGCCTTCAAAAGATCGGTACAATTTTCTGCACTAGAAGACAAAAACTGCAAAACCGGACCTGTACTGATTCCGGCAGCATTTCCGGGCAAACCACAATGAATTAAGCTTTAAAATTTTATCAGGATCATATATACTCATAAAGGAACATTTTTTATGAAGAAGTAAAAGGTCAATTCTGAACTGTCGGTGGAGATTCAATTGAAGGAAGAAAGGAGAACAAAGGGCGCAAACGGACAAAAAATGGGTCAACGGTTGTCAACGCCGGATTTCGGACATTTCCGGCTGAGTTGGCCTGTCGAGAACATGTGTGGAGAACAGGAAAGAGCTGATTAGGGTTAGAGACTTTAGGTGGGAAGACTTTAGGTCTAGGTTATTTTGAAATTTAAAAGTTTAAAGATGACAAGTGGTCCAATTTTTACACCTTACACCTTTGTCTCCAATTTATTACCTTGTTCCCCTACACAATGACCCTTCTACCCTTACTTTTCTTCTCCACCAAAATATCTAGGGGCTTTCTAGGTCATTTCTATGTGGAGTTAAAAACTAGATCCACATTTTGTGCTTACACATTTGTCAATCACATCTAGCCTTTCATTCCTTTTGATCTCCACCCTTGATTTGAATTGCCTTGGCCTTTAAATAGCCCTTCCTCTCTCACCAAAACCGTGCTCCCCCTTGGATCCATCATTTTGGAGCATTAAAATCTCTCTTTTCTTTAGTTTTAGGATAGTTTTTCATACCTTGTACATAGTTCTTTGAGTTTTGTGTAAGAGAAAGGTGTGTAGCCACTTGGATTTCACCAAAACCGAAGTTTCTACGCACTTTGATCAATCACTTCTCTTGTTTTTCACACATTCAAGTCTTGTTCTTACTTTGTTCTTGAGATTTTGTGGATTTGTATAGTGATTTGGGTTCTAGAAACTGAAATCCCTATACTTTGAAGCATTTCTCTCCTCATATAGCATCTAGGAGGCAAGGGAGACATCTTGTGCTTTTGGTTTGGCTCCAAAAGGAGTCAAACCCATGGGTATATCACTTGTTCTCCACTCTTTGCTCTCTTTTATTTGTTATTTATGATGTTTATGGCTTGTAATTGTATAAATATGAGTTGTGAGTAGTTGAATTTGGGGTTAGGGCTTAGCCCTAGCCAAACTTGTGCACAAAACAATGTAATCTTTATGTTCTTTGATGTTTATGCATGTTTTGAATCTTTTGGCTACTATACTTTCATGTATCCTAAGTGTGTTTATAGATTTATCACCTAGAAGCATGCTTTAGGAAATTAATGAATCGGAAACATGAACTTGATAAACTCTTGATTCCGTGAGCATGTGTAGCTAAATAGGTGGTGGCTTAGCTTATTCCTACGGGAAGAACTAAGTTGCTTGAATTTCTTATCTTGAAATTAAAGCATGATGTTGTGAGTTTAGGTTCCGAAAGAATTTAGGCTTATGGCCCCATAGGCCATTTAGGATCCAGAAGATTTGAATGGTATAAAGGTTGTGTAATTTAGCTTTGCATCAAAAGAGATTGTTAAATTGCATGACTAGTTGGTTTCTTGGTAGCTTCACCAAAGCACTAAGGGGAAATTTATCAAAGCGTGTTGTTACATTAATTTGGGGTTATATTATGTGCGTGAGTAAGGTTAGGTGTGATGCCTAAGTCTCTATTTCTCTCTTACATCAAAGTCTCTATTTTTATTTGCTTACTTTATTTTTGTGCAACTTAATTTACTTCTTAATAATTAAAATCAATAAAGCCGATTCACCACTTTATCATTGTAAATATCATTATTGATAGTTTTGGCTTCCAAACGGCCGAGACTATTAATTTGTAAAAAGATAGACTCACATGTGTTTTCTAGGTTTATTTTCGCGGTAATCTAGCTTAGGGTAGAGTCACTCAATCCCTTGGGTACGATACTCTTACTTTTCCCCTTTACTAAAACTTGACCTCCTAATCTTGGGAGTAGGTAACATCACACAAATTGCACATATTTTCACACTCGTGATGCCACCAACACCTTGGACGAAACAGATCTTTTTCAGACTCAAGACTACGACCGATCATGGGAATACTCACAGGCCTTGCTTTATCTTCATTAAAGCGCTTTAATAATTTTTGAGTATATGCTGACTGATGGATCATAATCCCATCACTATGGTGCTTGAGTTCTAGTCCGAGGCAAAACCATGTTTTCCCAAGATCTTTCATCTCAAATTGGGATTTCAAGTACTTCACAGTTTCCTTTAACTCATCTAGAGTTCCAATTACGTTCATGTCATCGACATAAACTGCTACAATTGGAAATCCGGAACTTGTCCTCTTTATAAACACGCATGGGCATATTTCATTGTTGACATATCCCTTCCCAATCAAGTAGTCACTTAGACAGTTATACCACATCCGTCCGGATTGTTTCAATCCATATAGTGAGCGTCTCAATCTTATTGAAAACGAGCTCCGTGGTTTGACTTGGGTAATTGAAGTCCATATGGAACCTTCATATATATCTCTGAATCTAGATGCCCATAGAGATATGCTGTAACCACATCCATAAGCTGCATGTCAAGTTTTTCTGAAACTACCAAACTGACAAGGTAGCAGAACATTATAACGTCCATTACTGGAGAATATGTCTCCTCGTAGTCAATTCCAGGATGTTGTGAGAAACCTTGCTCCACAAGGTGGGCTTTGTATCTAACAACCTCATTTTTCTCATTACGCTTTCTAACAAAGATCCATTTATGGCCAACATGCTTTATACTTGGGGGTGTCAGCGTTATAGGCCCAAATACCTGTCTCTTTGTTAGTGAATCCAATTCAACCTGGATCGCATCTTTCCATTTAGGCCAGTCTGCTCTTCGTTGACATTCTTCAAAGGAGCGAGGTTCGATATCATCGTGTTCTATAATTCCTTGAGCAATAGAATATGCAAACACATCATCAAGGATAATAGAACATAATAGAATCTCGATTCAACGTCTCATGTACACTAGTGTAATTCATGGAGATCTCCCTATTCCTTGGAATTGGTTCTAACATTGGAGCGTCCCCCAATCATGTCTCTTGGACATAACCATAATCCGGAATATCTTCATGAGACAAATTATTTATGTCGATGATTAATGGATCTTTCTGTGCCAAACTCCCTTTTTTTTCTCGAGCGAGAATCCATCGAACTTTTGGGTCTCCCACGTTTCCTTGCTGGGAGCCCGGCCTGAGCCACATTACCATCACTACTAGTGGTGGCGGAGCCATGCCCAATACCCTTAGGGGTGGCGCCATGTCCATGATTTTTAGGGACATCAATCCTTGCAGGCACGTTTGCAGCAGGTATATGTGATCTTGTCGCTTTAGCGATATCAGAAAATGCATCAGGCATAGAGTCTGCTACGTACTGAAGATCGAGAATTCTCCGCACTTCAATTTCGGATTGTGCGGTTCGGGGATCAAGATGAGACAAAGTGGGGATAGACCACGACAATTCATGTCGTTCCTGTTGAACATTATTGTTCCTATCTCCCCTTAACGACGGGAAGACTGTCTCATCAAAGTGACAATCCACAAATCTAACGTTAAATAGATCGCCTGTCAAGGGTTCTAAGTAGCGGATAATGGTTGGAGAGTCATATCCAACATAAATGCCTAATCGTCTTTGAGGACCCATTTTGGTGCGCTGTGGCGGCACAATTGGCACATAAACTGTACACCCAAATATGCGTAAGTGTGAGACATCAGGCTCATATCCAATAACCATCTGGGACGCAGAAAAGGGTTGAGTGGCAGTAGGCCTCAAAAGAATGAGCACAGCTGCATGCAATATTGCATAGCCCCAAGCAGAAATAGGGAGATTGGTGCGCATAACTAATGCTCTAGCGACCATTTGAAGTCTTTTAATGGCAGCTTCTGCGAGACCAGTTTGGGTGTGAACATGAGGAACAGGGTGTTCAACCTCAATCCCAATGGACATGCAATAGTCACCAAACATTTTTGATGTAAACTCTCTAGCATTGTCAAGATGAATTGACTTAATGGGATGATCAGGGTGGTGAGCCCTTAATTTAATGATTTGTGCTAGGAGTTTAGCAAATGCAGCATTTCTTGTGGACAATAGCATCACATGTGACCATCGTGTCGATGCATCAACCAACACCATAAAATATCTAAATAGTCCGCATGTTGGTTGAATAGATCCACAAATATCACCATGGATTCTTTGTAAGAATGGAATATTTTCCTTAGTGTCATTTGCATAGGATGGTCTCGATCTTAATTTTGCTAAAGAGCAGGCTTTACAAAACGAAAGATGGGCTTTAGAAGCAACCAGGGAAGTATCCGGTTAAGCCACGAAGTCACAATTGACTTTAGAAGTAGAAAAAGGAACAAAGGAGGTATTGGTGGCGTCAATACCACTTTTGGGCCGTAGGGGGTAGGCGGCGCCAGCCCTACCTTGGATTGAATTTTGGTTCTGACTTCTTTTCATTTTGAAAAACGGATGTCGGTGTGAAGTCTTTAATATACGGATTATGTAATGTCCCGTATCTCAATTTACCTGTTTACTAGTCATTTGGACGGTAAACGACAATTACTTTCACTTTTTACTTTGTTTCGATACTTTTAGTGGCCCTAAAAGTTGACTTTTTATTCAGGTCAAAATTTGAGAAAATGTTCTTCATCAAAGTTGTAGAGGACGTTAAACCGAGCGCGTGCATATGTGGTAAGTAAAAATCGGAGTTCGTATGCGAAAGTTATAAGCGAAATACGAAGGTTACTGTTCATGGTAAGTAGTATATATTTGAATTTTTAATGTGCCAGCCGGTAACTATTCATTTCTCTCTTTCTCTCCTCCCCGCGTCTCTCTCCCTCTTCTCTGCAACTCCGGTTAGCTCACGATTTCGGCCACCTGGGGACGAACGAGTGGCACCATTGGACTCCTCTACTCCTACCTAACCTCCCCACGGTGGTAACTCACGGCGGCTTTGCCGGAAAACGACGCATCGGGTTCTTGAAGTTTCACTGTAGCAGAAGTGGTCAACGCCGATATTTTCCAATTCCGGCCGTCTCCGGCCACCAAACCGGCGTCGAAGATTCGGTTTTTGCCAAGGATCATTTTGCCCCTAGCCTTGAGCCACGATTTGCAGCGTGGACGAAGAATCGAAGAGATGAATTTCTGGATTACTATTCACCGATCGGGTTCAACTTTCTCCTTAATTGTTGAGGTACTTCTACTCATTTTCTGACTTTGTCTCAGTTGAGAAAGTTGTTGGGTCTGTTGAGTAGGTGGTGCTACCAAAGTTTGATGGCCATCGGAGCTGGTGGCGGTGGCGGCGGCGCCGCCACTGTGGGCGGTAGCTGCAGCGTGTAGGGCAGTGTTTTGATTCTAGTTTTTAGCCCATTAAATCCTATAAATGTTGTAGAGCTTGTTTGTGAAATTTGGTGAATTTTGGAGGAGTTTGGAATTGTTTGTGATTTTCCAAAGTTCGGAAGTTTTGTGATTGAATTGTGGGAAATCCGGCCGTCGGATTTCCCTCATTTTCATTGTGGAATATGTAGATTGAGGAATTGGTGTTATGGGTGTGATTTGGTTGGAATCCGAGAAGTAATGGAGATGGAGATTTTCGGGTTTCGTTTAGGTTCGGAATTATTTATTCGAATTGTCGTTTATGGAAGTGTACTTGTGTGCAGGACGATAGATCGAGCAACCGCTTAATGAAGGAACTCATTTGCGTGGTCGCCAACTAGTACTGTGAGTGGACTTTTGATTTTAAGTGATGCATGCAATATTATTTCGTAATTAATTATTACATTTATTTATTTGAGAATATAAATCTATTTATCTCGGTTATAATTTCAGAATGATTTTGGCTCTAAGTTTTAAAAGGATATTGCGAATTTCGAATTAAAGTATGATTTGCTATCGACAGTGATTTTGGTTTTCGGATTATAAAGTGATTTCGGATTTGATTGGGTTTTGAGATTTATGAAATATTATAAAGTGATTTCGGGAATGAATTTTTTTTGGATTTTAAATGGAATTTTTGTCGAGGAAACGATTGATTTAATTATTCTTTTAGCGTGTGGGACACGCTGTTGATTTTTGTGACTTACTACGAGAATTTCCGGGTACGGTTGGGAATCGTACCTGTGTTTTCTTTATTTGCGGGACTTATGAGGAAGCCTTATAGATTTACTGAATTTGAATGGTTTTTACCCACCATACCTGGGTCGCTATATTTTATTGCTAGCTAGCCTATTAGTACTCCTCCCTGCTTACTATGTGTTCGTGGGTGAGTAGAGCAAAGCATGGGATGCTCTAGAGTGTGGGACACTCGGACCCGAGCCTAGGAGGCTCCCTTCTTTTGTATGGTGATACTTCTTCCCCATATCTTATCGTTGCTTGACTAGCGGGGCTAGTCTAATTTTCACTGTAGCCAGCGGGGCTGGTCATATCTTCTTGAGAAACGAGATTTCGGTTTTACAATATTTTTTTTTTCAAATGTTGTGACTAGCGAGGCTAGTCGGTTTATCGTTTTGAAATCCTTGGATTTAAAGCTAAATGTGTTTTCTTATTGTGCATGCATCAGATTTTTAAGAGAATAAATGTGGGAAAGTATGAAATCCTTTTTCTTTTAAATTGTTTATTTTTGTCCACTCACGCTAACGTTTTTCGTCTACTTTCCCCTGGGCGTTTCGGTTTCTAATGCCCAGTTTGCAGGCATTATTAGTTGAGGTCGGGCGTACATGGTTCGAGCCATAGTTGACGAATAGCTTCCCCACTTCTTCGTTTGGCTCTGATCTATTATGGGTTACTGTTTGGGTAGTCAACTTTAGAGGTGACTCGGCCAGTTCTCGGTAGAGTTATCTCTAAGGTGGGCCCCACAGGGACATCTTGGATTTCAGGGTGAAATCCCGGGTGAGTCCTGTCAGATCATCATATTACGACCTGGGTGTCCCAAACGGTCATGTCAAAGCCTATATGTGTCAGAATCCCATAAGTCATCTCTCATGACATGTTTGGATTCAATCATTCAAATAGTGGTCGCAAACAACCCACTAGAGCGACACATAAGTTTCTCTAATGCTCGTTTATGTCTGTAGTCATTAGAGGTGATGCACAGGAACTCTTGTCCATTCTCACAATGTGTTTCCACATGAAAACCATTGGCTCTTATATCTTTAAAACTCAATAGGGTTCTTCCAGCCCTAGGAGCATATAGAGCTTCGGTGACATTAATACTTGTGCCATTTGGCAACATAAATTGAGCTGGTCCTCGACCATGAATCAATTGTGATCACTACACCAAAAATCATATCAGACAACGGCAGAAAACAGTTGTGGGATTTGGAGACCCACCATTGTAGAGTGAGCCGTTGTCTGATGAAAAATCAGACAACAGTGGAACACAGTTGTGTGAGAAACACACAGACAGCAGGTATGTGTTATAACTGTTGTGTGATAGATCGGCAGATGGCTCGGCAGATGTGAAGCGTAGCTACGCAGCAGTTGAGGCGCTATCTTTAGACAACGGTGCTAGTTTTAAGTTGTTGTATGTTAAGCGTGTCAGACAACATTTTTTTATTTTATCTGTTGCCTGATTTTTCTTCAAACTTCAGTTCTTGGGCTATATCTGTTGTGTGATTAACTTTAGGACAACAGAGTTCACTTGGTTCTGTTGTGTGATTAACTTTTACGACAACAAATTTCAATTAATTCCGTTGTCTGAGTATAAATTAGAAAACACTGATTTGTTAAAAACTGATGTGTGATATGATTGATTACAATGTGTTTTTGTCCCATTTTTGGCCATTCAGACAACAGGCAGTGATCATTATATCTAATATGTTGTGTGATCATTTGAACATCCCATTCTTGAATTAGATTGTGCATTCATTTGGTCCATTTACCAAATGAACAGTAGTACTCTACCAAATAAAAACATTGCAAACCATCAAATGATTCATATAACCAATACTTTAAACTTCAAAAGCAAAAGGAGTGCATTTCCCAATCATTGAAACCAACATTTTACACTGTTTCTACTGAAGAAGAGGGGCACAAGCATGTATAGTGGTTCACCTTGCTCTTGAGGCAAGACTACGTCCACTTAGAGATTCTACTATGAGTGAGGTCAAGTGACCTTTGTAGTGATACAAGTATAGGGATCATGGATCCATCCTTTCTAAGAAGGGAAGGACTTCCTCTTATAGCTAAAGGAAGTCCCCATCTAGTTTACATTTCCGACGTGGGACATAATACATATATTGCTTCTCTTGAAGCCTTTTGGAGAGCATGGGAGAGTAGCCTCCCGACTAGATACCGGCCGACCTCCACCATAGCGAGGTAGCTTGGGTGTCGGACTACCGGATGTATGTCGTAGGCTGGATTAGCCATGCCGCGGGGCCCACCTAAGAGCTCGTTGCTTATGCTTGGCGGTATGTGGTATAAGTGATATGTACAAGTCCCCCAAGTCCCCGAGTAAGAGGCGCTTCTTGGTTGGGGAGTTTAAGTATGATGCCGCCAAGTATGAGTGATGACCTTGTTGAACGCCATACCCATACTAGTCGCTCAACTCCGTAAGTAAGAAGGGACTCTACGGGTATGTTGGTGCCCCAGGGCCCTCATGAAGCTAGTACCTGTAAATAAGATGAGAGTGCACAAAAAATCATATGGATTGCGCCAGGGCAATCAAAGTGACATTTGAGTCAAATGCATCAAGGTGCATGAACGTTTATGAGATGCATGATGCAAAGATGTGTGATGAACACGGTAAGACATAATGATATGTGTGATGAACACGGTAAGATATAATGATATGTAAATGTTGTATGCACGTGATGTATATGTGTTAGGATCGGGAGTGTTGTTACTCGCCGAGTCCCCCAAGTCACGCAGTTAGTAAAACGTGAATTCGGACTTAGATTATGTTCGACGATGCTGGTGAGACTAAGAATGAAGCTCCGGTATCGAAGTAACCATTGACAATACTAGCGTGACTATGGCGTGACCATGATAGTCCCCGAAGGATAGGTTAGAGGAAGGAACGCTAACTTACTTAACCCGAACGTATAAGCCATAACCCGATTGTGTGGCTTATGTGTAACGGGAATGTAAGAGTTGAGCTCGCTCATGTTGAGTGAGCGTGACATTTGTCCTATGGTCTTATTAATGGGATGTAAAAGAAATTTAATTGTTGCGATCAACAATAGGTGAAAAATTTCAATATTTCCATTTAATAAACCATAGCACGAAAAGTATGAGCGTGAAGCCCGACGATAGTCCCGGTCGGGTACTATCTCCACTTGTGATAAGTGGTATGAATAAGTCCCCCAAGTGTACAGAACGCTCGGGAGGTGAGATGACTTAGAAGCAAGGGATTGGACCTTGGCTTACCCCGCCTCAGGTACCAAGTGGGGTTTTCTAAGGGCTTGAGCCTATGGTACCCGATGGGGTAGAATGAGAAGTTGAGTCTCTGATACCCGGAAGGGTAGATTGAGGATTTGAGCCTCTGATACCCGGAAGGGTAGATTGAGTACTTTGAGCCTCTGATACCCGGAAGGGTAGATTGAGGACTTGCGCCTCTGATACCCGGAAGGATAGATTAAGGACTTGAGCCTCTGGTACCCGGAAGGATAGATTGAGGGTTTGATGCCTCTCGTACCCAATGGGGTAGCATGATGACTTGATGCCTCTCGTACCTGATAGGGTAGCATGAGGACTTGATGCCTCTCGTACCCGATGGGGTAACATGAGGGCTTGATGCCTCTAGTATCCGATAGGGTAGCATGAGGACTTGATGCCTCTCGTACCCGATGGGGTAACATGAGGGCTTGATGCCTCTAGTACCCGATAGGGTAGAATGAGGGCTTGGACAGCGTGGCCCGGTGGGGTCACGTGAGGACTTAAGCCTCCTTAACCCAATGGGGTTGAATGAGGGCCTGTAGGCCTCCTTTACCCGGTGGCGTGGCCCCGGGTAGAGTCAGAGATTGAGCCTTGTAACCCCGTTGGGGTAGAATGATTCGTACCCGATGGGGTAGAGTGAGGGCTTTGGCCTCCTTAACCCAATAGGGTTGAATGAGGGATTGGGCCTCCTTTACCCGGTGGCATGGCCCCGGGTAGAATGATGGCTTTAGCCTCGTAACCCCGTTTGGGGTGTCCGGTGGCTTTGGCCTCCGGTACCCGGTGGCGTGGCCCCGGGTAGAATGACGACTTTAGCCTCGTAACCCCGTTTGGGGTGTCCGGTGGCTTTGGCCTCCGGTACCCGGTGGCGTGGCCCCGGGTAGAATGATGACTTTAGCCTTGTAACCCCGTTGGGGTATCTCACATGGTTGGAGGGTTTTATGCAAGGATTTGACCTTGATTTACCCCTTGGGGTTACCGCGCTCTGGGCGAGGATTTTAAGTGCCACACATAACACGTTGTTTAGCGTCACATGTATGTATGTAGCAATTTTAATTGGTTTGCAATTAAAGCATGAAATTAATATGTAGGCAAATAATAAACATTCCAAATAATGACAGAGTTGTCCGAGTATAAGATTTTCATGTTTTGAAAAGTGGTGTCACAGTGTAGTGTGGATAATATATCCGGTTCGATTGATCGAGCCTTCTCAAAACAGAAATATATAGAGGTTAGCCCATAGCGTGACTATGATAAAATATATAATTGTGAGGAGTGATAATGACAAGACCCACCCCGAATTCCACCCTGGAATCCGAAGTGGCCCTGCGGGACCCACCTTTAAAGGAGATTTACCAAAAATTTCGGCATAATCTCCCTTAAAAATGGTTAACCCAAAAACCTGCAGAAAACCAAAATTCACTTCTAATTATCCAACCATAACTCCTGGAGCCACCCTGCTCCCAAATTCAAACAATCATCCCAAAGCTAATAACATCATACATAATCTCCAAAGGGTACAAGTTACTACAATCACCAAAGTTAGGTCATAGACCTCAAATATAATACATATAAGTTGGGTCACATATCCCTTAGTAATCAGAGCATTCTAGGAATATAAAAAGACAAGGAATATAGTAGGTTAACCAGGTAACCTACAGAATGTGATGGCGGAAGCAGGAGCGGTCACTATGGCTCACTCTCGTACACCGAGCAACAGTACTGCAATCTGGGCATTTGAAACCGAAGGGCCCAGGGAAAAGTATATAAACACGTTAGCGTGAGTGGACAAAAATAAATAACTGAAAGAAAAAGGGTTTTATACTTTTCCGCATTTATCTCAATAAAACTCCCGATGCATGCAATAATTAAGAAAAGACCGACTAGCCCCGCTAGTCAAGAACAACAACAAAAGAACATGGGGAAAATGGGTTCACCATACGGGAATGGAGCCCTTCAGGCTCTACCTACCCTCGACTGCCACTCACACATAGATTGTGCGAGGAGGAGAATATCACCTCTACTACCACCCACGTGAGGAGGAGAAAGCTACCTCACTGCCACTCACAAACACAAAGTAAGTGAGGAGGAGACCTATTCACATGACCCGCGTATGGTGAAGAAGAAGATCGTCAAAAGCCAGTAAATCTGTATAATTTCCCCACTTATCTCGCAAAATCGGAATCCTATGTATAAAGACGTGACCCCGCACGCCAAGCTCATCTCATGTTCAAATATAAATAGGGTATAAATAAGTATAAAGTCTTGCTTCATCGAAATCTCCATATAATCTCAAATCGCCAAATATAAATATAAAATAAATAGTATAAATTTCCGAATCCGTTTAAATCAAAATCCTCAAATCGAGCATAATGAATCTAAATTCAAAAGTTCAAACCAATAAATCATTCAATAATCCAAACCAAATAAACCGATAAACTCAAAACTTGCGGAATATAATTTGCATGCATCAATTAAAATCAATGGTCCACTAACAATATGCGGTCAATCCTGACGTCGCTCGTGATTCTCCTCTTATGGAGACTCCTCTCGTCCTGTACGAATAACAATCATAAATATATATAATTCACAGGACGGAACTTTAACTTTACGATACTTATAATTGGAAATTCAAAACATCCCCCTTCCTAAAATCCAACTCCTCAACTCTCCACAACATCCATCCTTAATACTCCAACATTAATCTTTCATCGATGCAATATCTAGAGTGAATTCGAAAGGAATTCGGCGATCGAATTCACGAAAATCAATAATTAATCAATTAAACTCAATTCGTAATTCCTCCGATTTCCACCAAACTTCATGCATTACATTCTACAATCATTATAGGGTATATGGGATTAAAACTACAATTAATACGCAGCTCTACGCGCCACCACGCGCCACCTACAGTGGCGGTGCGTGGGGTCCACGCGCAGGCGACCACTACCTCCGATGACCACCAAATTCCGGCACTAGCATCTACACAACAGGCCCAACAATTTTCCCAACTACAACATAGTCCAATTTTACCTCGAAGTGGTCGAATCAAGCCGTTGAAGGAAAGCCCCGAAACTTCAAGAACCCTAGAAATGAAAAATTGTCAATTCGACCTCTACAATGCAAATTGGAATGAACTACCTTAGACCATCTCCAACGGAGAGGTCTTTTTCCACCTGGAAACCCAACGTCTACTTTTGACTGTCCAAATTCCTCTTCAACCCATATGTCATTTACACGTGTATTTGACAATTTGAGGCTTTCTGTCAAATTTGATAGCCCAAACCTCATCTGTCTTTTTTTTTATATTATTATTTCTCTCTCTTCTCCTCTTCCTTTTCCCTTTTCCCTTCTCAGTTCTCACAGAAGCCTGATTAATCAAGAACATCAAAAAAGTTATTTCTGCTATCTTCTTTCGTCGACCTCATTCTCCACATCTGGTTCTTAACATCTCCATCATCACCTGTTTAATTTACCAATCAGATGAATGATTTTGCAACAGCAATTTTGGATTGAGGGGCAGCACCCACAACGAAATCAAGACCAAGATCTCAAGAGAGAGTGGTGTAGAGAATCTTGACGCGAACCTCTCCGGCCTGCGGCGAAGCCACCTGGACGTCTTCGATAACCAAAGGCTTGTTGGGTTCCTTGGGTCGCCATGGATTTGACTGTAACTGAAACCACAGAGCGAAACGAGAGAGAGAGAGAGAGCGAAACGAGAGAGAGAGAGAGAGAGAAGATGAGGGATCGGAAGAAACCACAACTCCTGTTGCTGCTCTCTTTCCATGGCTTATTGGAGACGAGATACAGAAGAAAAGAGATAGAGAAGAAAGAGAATTAAAGTTGGTTTTATTATATTTTATATAATATCTGAAAAAGAAAAATAATAAAATAATATATAAATTTGACATCTTTGTTGAAGAGAGAGAGAGAGAGAGAGAGAGAAGAAACCACAACTCCTGTTGCTGCTCTATTTCCATGGCTTCTTGGAGACAAGAGATACAGAAGAAAAGAGATAGAGAAGAAAGAGAAAGTTGGTTTTATTATATTTTATATAATATCTGAAAAAGAAAAATAATAAAATAATATATAAATTTGACATCTTTGTTGGAGTAGTAGTTTGTCAAAAATAACAATTGCCACGTCATTTTTCAAATTTGAATTTGACATTAGCATTTTGACCAATTTGTTGGAGATGCTCTTAGGGGAAATGATCTCCATCAAAAATCGAACCTTCGATGCTAACCTGGTGGCCGGAGGTGGCCGGAATGGCCGGAAATCCGCAAAATCCCAAAACTGCCACCGGAGCACTTCTTGCTTCGATCTGGACTTTCACGGCGAAAACTCCCCAATCCTAGGTCACTGGCATCAAGAGCGGGTTGAGGCGCCTCTGTGGTGACCGGTTGCACGCCGGATGGTGGCCGGAAAGTGAGGAATCGGATGGAGGAAGAAAACCCGAAGGAGAAAGGGGAAAGAGTCGGGGGAGAGGAGAGAGAAAGAGGGGTGGGTTTCCGGTTTTGGAAACCTACCCGGGTAACTTTCCATATATATTAAAATTTTACCATGAACAGTATTTTTTCGTAATTCACTCATAACTTTTGCATACGAACTCCGATTTTTACGTACCACATATGCACGCGCTCAGTTTAACGCACTCTACAACTTTCATGAAGGAAATTTTCCCAAATTTTTAACTCATAAAAAGTCAATTTTTAACCACCCCCTAAACGTTAAAATTATAACCGCGAACGGTAACCATAAAGAATTTCATGTAACTCAGTAAAAAGGGTATAACAGATGTGGGGTGTAACAGATAATTTGCTAAAGCTTTAATCAATGTGATTATGGCATATAAATTACATGAAGTAACTTATGGAGGTATAGTGTATATGTGTGCACAAAATAGTACATATATGCCTTAATTGAAAGGTCATCATGCATAATATTTCTCAACCATAGGCATCATTTAAAACGTACTGATCATATGGATTGCATGGCAATAGAGATCATGCAATAGTAGTGGAATGTAATTATCAACAATTTTAATATGGAACTGAAGAAGTATATAAAATGTAGATATAGAAAATATGCTATATTGATGTGCTCGGCCAATACCGTGTATCATATTCAAGTGTATAATGGTAAGATATATACTTGCTATCTATGAATTGTGCCATACAGCATAAGTTGGACATGTGTGCATGTTGACTAAAGCAAATGTGCTTTGACTGATTGTTTCCCTACAAATATGTGGTGTAAAAGGGGATTAAGCTGCTGTGCAGATCTACATAGTATGCAGACTGTGCAGCTTAGCTCTATATAGGCACATGCACGCACGTGCTGCAGCCCTCATTCCTAAACAATACACTACACAGCCCATCTGCATAGCATGCAGGGCTGTATATTAGAATTTTCCTGTAAAAGGAACTGATTACCCATGTGCACGGCTGGTGTGCGACATTTTGTGCAAGTGTAAACGTGTGCGGGATTATGTGTGACATGTGTACCCATAACATAGTTGTCATGCATGTTTGCTAAAGGACTAAGTGGATAAGCATGTGGTCTCCGAGACCTATCAATAAATATGTACTGCTGTCAACATGCTTAAATGATTCAGAACAACAGACATGGTATATATAGAAGAGCACTTATCTCAATTTGGAGATTTCTTAATAAGATGATGAGCATGCCGCTTCCTGTGCGCTAGGATCACAGCGAGTTGGTGTTTTAAATCACTAAAATGTTCAGCTATGCAAACACGATATGTCCGGTGTCCCGATCCATTTGTCCAAGAAAATCTTCCTTGTTTTTTTTTGTTTGATGTCCCGGAGGAGCCAAGGAGGTCTCGGAAGGATAGGCAAGTACCGGTGATGGTCGTCATGATACCGGGGCCTTGACCAAGAAGGGTAGGAAAGGGGAAACTCCCGATGACCAAGGGGTAACTGGAAGCTACCAGTGCCATGAACTGTCGGTACCGGAGGTTGCAGCCGAGGAGTTTTTTTTTTTTTTTTTTTTCGTAATCCCGGTGTCTCTGATTCCCGGAGAATAGTGGGTGAAGGAGACCGGCAAGTGCCCATGCTGGTACCTATATTTGGGTTGCATCGCCGAGGTGACCTTCCGGGTTGGGTCATCTTGATAGGGGGATGATCACCAGGGTTGGTTGGGTGTCCAAACCTTCCTAAGGTGTCCAGAGAAAAACCATTCTTTGCAGGCAGCTAGTACCGGCGATCTGGAGCTGTACATGGTACCGGTGATCTAGAGCAACAGCTGTTACCGGTGACAGTTACCGAGAGAGATGGTGGGTAGTGGGGTGCCCAGAGTAGAATGTCGTTCTTCTCTTCCCCTTTTGCTGAACTCGGATGAGAAACCCAACAGTGAAGAGAGCTGGTACCGGTGCCAGTTACTGTGATGAGGCACCCATAGGATGTCGATGGCTCCAGGGAGGCATCTGGGGAAGCCATTAAGAATTTGCGTGGGTGAACTCAGTGCTCCCGAGATGTCGATCATGAATTGGACCGGGATGCTAGTTGTAGTAGATGCTCGGTGCCGGAGAGACTACCGGGGTTTGGTGAAGTTCTAGATTGAGGAAAGATCACCGAGATGCTAAGTTGTGAGTAAGTGATAGTGGGCGGTGGTGATCACCGGGAGGTGAGGATGCTGTCGGGGAGGCCTGATCCCAGATCAATTTTAGAAGTGCCGGGCGGGGTTGTGCAATGGTACCCGGAAGCTTTCTTTGGGTAGCAGTCTGCTGTGGTGCGGTGTAGGCGAGATGTGAGGTTCACCGAGATGAGGAAATTTTTGGGGAGTTCACCGGTATTCGTCATGTCTAGCTTTGAACTTCTCCAGAATTTATTCTAAACTTGGAAAATAGATGCTTGAATAGACATTGATTAAGCAATTGGTTAAATATCATATGCTTGATATGTAGAAGCGAGTATAATGTTGTTGATGTCATAATTTGGTTCGACAAATACTTTTGACTTTTTAACCCATTCCACGTGGTACGCGTTGAAATTTCAAAGAGTCCACGTAGGACCCTGACCTTTCAACGCACTTAAACCCTTCATCGAGAAAGAAAAGATAATCCTAAGATGAAAATAACCATGACTAGTAAGATGCCTAACCATGGTATGCCGAGTCTTTAACCTTGGGCCTCCACCTCTTAGGTGTTGGATAGTCACCATGTTATTGACTTGTCACCTTGGACGGCGAGGTCAAAGCATATCGTGACCTGGCTATTAGAATAGCATAGTTCGAAGGAATCAGGAGCCTCAACCCCTAAGGCCAAGAATTCGACTCCCAAGGCTTAGAAGCCTCACCCTCTAAGGATCATGACCACGACTTCCAAGCCTAAAGCCTCGACCTTCAGGCTCACACTTGGACGCAGTCAAGGAGACATGGTAGTACACATCAAGGACCAACTCTCAACAACTTTGCCACCTGTCAAGCTCCGACACCCAGTATGGCTCCCTTATCATGTCAACAGTGATTCGAGGTTAAAGGGTGGTTTACGTGACGACACCTGTCACCAACTCTGTCAAATCCATCCTGGAGCGTCAGTAAGCAGAGAGTGGGTGCTGACACCCCGATTGTATGGGATTGATCCCATGCCTTTCCCTTTCCACCTCAACCCTCTTCTCCTATAAATACCCAGCCTTCACAAGGCTGAGGGGGACTTCAACTTTCTCTTGTTTCAGAAAGCTATGCCAAAATGCATAGCCCTTTCCATAGAGCTCCACCAACTCGAGGTGGTGGAAGCCCAACACAAGGTGGGGGAAGCCAAACACGAGGTGAAGTAAGTCCGAGACGAGACTATCAGCTTCACCCAACAAGGAGCTTGGAAGCCCAACATGAGGTGGAGGAAGCCCGACGTGAGGCCATGAGTTCCACCCAAGAAAGGAGCTTGGAAGCCTAACACGAGGTGAAGGAAGTCTGAGACGAGACTAGCTATCAGCTTCACCCAACAAGGAGCTTGGAAGCACAACACGAGGTGAAAGAAGTCCGAGACGAGACTATCAGTTTCACCCAACAAGGAGCTTGGAAGCCCAACACGAGGTGAAAGAAGTCCGAGACGAGACTATCAGCTTCACCCAACAAGGAGCTTGGAAGCCCAACACGAGGTGGAGGAAGTCCGAGACGAGACTATCAGCTTCACCCAACAAGGAGCTTGGAAGCCCAACACGAGGTGGAGGAAACCTGACGTGAGGCCATCAGTTCCCCCCAAGAAAGGAGCTTGGAAGCCCAACATTAGGTGGAGGAAGCCCAACACCAGGTGAAGGAAGTCCGAGACGAGACTATCAGTCTCACCGAACAAGGTAGCTTAGAGGCCCAGGATCAGGTGAAGGAAGCCCGAGGCCATACCTTCAGTCACAAGAAGTGAACGACCAAGGCTAGGCACAGGACTACCAGGGCATACCTTCAGTCACAAGTGGATGACCAGGGCTACTCACGTAGCCAAACTAATCGAAGGAAAAGATAGGCCCACTTGAAGAAAACAACCCCACCACTTTACACTTGGATTTCAACGGAACCTCCGTTGACTTGTTGATGCCGAAATTGGCACCAACAAATGTATAGCATGTGTGTGGCTATGTAGTAAGAAACGTAGCATATGTTTATATTTGTTGGAGTATGACTCTTGACTTGCAAGCATAATTGCACGTGAGACAAAAGTAATGTAGTTAGTCTTCACAAAATTGCATGCTTTAACCTGGGGATTAGGAGAACGTACTGTACTGGCTAGCAAAATTATCATGCAAAACAGTAAGGCACATTGATCGTTCATAATGTTATTAAACAGAGACCAGTAGATGCTACATGCTTGCCGCCGTATGGTTCGAACAAATAAAGATGTATATTTATGGACTGTTGTAAATCAGTCATCAATGCTTGACATGCATGTCGCTATATGTATGCACCACGTGGTGGTAGGTAACCAATTATGTGTAAAAGATTGTGAAAAAAGTGGTGAAACAAATTGTGCATGAGCAGACAACTTTGACCATGTTATTGATACGTGGTGCCGAATTGTGGACTAGCAAATTAAGAATGCATGCAAGACCCATGGTGTTTCAATTGCCTAATGAGCCAACAGATTTACTCTAAGGCACTTGGTCCTGCCTTAAACATGTGTCAACAGAAAAGGAAGCCATTGAGACATGCAAGCATGTTTGGAATTGCAATTAAATTGATCGTATTATGAAAACTTATCTTTGTGGTTTGCCATTAACTGGTGGCTGTCCGAAGAGAAGAGACTAGAGTGCGTATTTGCAAGAGTTGCAGGAGCTCAGATAGGATGAATCAGGTGTTCCATTAGCTGGGGTGTGCTGGGGATAGGTTGATAAGGTGACTTAGGCATGCAGCAAGCATATCTGCTGGGTTACCATTGCAAGGAGAAAGGTGCACTGAGAAGATCGATGGGTGAGCTGATTGATTGCTACCGAATAATTTAATTGCTGTCGGAGGCTTCAAGTTGAATTGAGGGACCTGTTGTGGTTGTGTCGGCGACCGGGTATCGCGACCAAGATAAAATTGGGTGTAGAAGCCTCGTTGTTGTTCTTCTCTGTTTTTTTTTTTTTTTAATGTAAATGACCGGGTACCAAGAGCTGGACTGTTCACGTACCGGGAGAGTCACCGAGAGGTGCCGCTTGAGAAATCGATTCCGGGACTTGGTGAGGTTGACCGGTGTGCCAAACTTGCTACCGGGATGAGGTGAAGGACCGAGAGCCGGAGAGAGATGTTGCGCTGGGAGGCGTGGGAGAGATGAGTCTCCGGTGATGGAGGTGGTAACCGGTTATGCATCTGGCTTTTGGAATCGTCGGACTTTCAGGTCCCGGATCTAAGTTGCCACTTATGAGTTTAGAATCGAGAAGAGGATCCGAGTGCGCCACTCGGCCGGGAAGTTTGTAAGTTGTTCCCTGATGGAGGTTGGCCCAATCGATTGAAACTTGGACGGGACCAGTGGGTGCTGAAGAGTCTGTGGATTGGCCACATGCTGGGCTTGGCCTCCGAGAGCCGGATAGGTGAAGAAGTCGAGCTATCGATGGGTCTCAGTTCACAGAGAGCAGGACTGCTGCCGGGAGGACCTACGGTGATGAGCTATGGAGATGACCTTGCTTGAGTGGTTGCAGCGGGATTAAACTCTCAGTGGGTGTCCGACGTAGATGCTAGGTGGACAAAGTAGATAGTTGATGAATGAAGATGAGTTGGTGCGGGTACCGCCAGAAAATTTATCTGCATCAGTGTTGCCGGAGAGATGGGGATGTTGGAAGAGGACCAAGAGCTGGATCTTCTCAACGAGTCCCGGTCGGGTACTACTGAAAGTGGACCTTGGTTGTAGAAATGACATCTTCAGTAGTACCTTGGTTGTAGAAATGACATGAGTGCGGTGATGAGCTATGAGGGTGCAGGGTCCTGCACATACTCGCCTACTCATGAGTCCCGGAGAAGAGTGGAACTTGGGAGGTGAGGGAGTAGAGGGTGCGGGGTCCTGCGCGTACCCGCCCACTCATGGTACCCGTACATGACTTTTCTCAAGGTCGGAGGTTCATACCCAAACATAGGGACCCTCCTTCTAGTGCCAATGTTTCTACTGAAGAAGAGGGACACAAGCATGTATAGCGGTTCACCTTGCTCTTGAGGCAAGACTACGTCCACTTAGAGATTCTACTATGAGTGAGGTCAAGTGACCTTTGTAGTGATACAAGTATAGGGATCATGGATCCATCCTTTCTAAGAAGGATGGACTTCCTCTTATAGCTAAAGGAAGTCCCCATCTAGTTTACATTTCCGATGTGGGACATAATACATATATTGCTTCTCTTGAAGCCTTTTGGAGAGTATGGGAGAGTAGCCTCCCGACTAGATACCGGCCGACCTCCACCATAGCGAGGTAGCTCGGGGTGTCGGACTACCGGATGTATGTCGTAGGAGGGATTAGTCATGCCGCGGGGCCCACCTAAGAGGTCGTTGCTTATGCTTGGCGGTATGTGGTATAAGTGATATGTACATACACAAAAAAAGCATTCTAGTGCATGCCCATCTACTTGGGACATCAAAATGCTGATACACATATATTGTTCCAAAACATGCCACACATGGTGCATGACAATGTATCAGCAGAGAAGCACAAGTTCCAGTTACTTCCCTCATGCTTGCAATTCGCCTGACATCTTTTCCCAATATAAATGTCTTGTGAGAATATCCAAACACTTCAGGCTCCATGTTGAAGCTGATTGTATGCCCATCTTTGAATGCATCCTCACCCCACAAGATTTATAGCTGTTGCCTATATATGTTTGAATTAGTAACAGATTTAAATCTATTCCACAAATATACTCATAAGAATTCTAAGAGTAACAATAAGCTGCAAGCTAGACAGTTTCAGAAAACTAGTAACAAGAAAGAAAAATTCACCAACAACTATCCTTTTAGTGATTTCAAGCACAACTTTCCAAATTTCAAGTAGACATGCAAAGCTACTATTTCGTAGAGTTTCATGCTATTCGCAGTTCAAATGGATGGTCAAACAATAATCTAAAGTGACAGAATTGCTGAATTCTGCAGAAATCCTGAAACAGTACAATAACTTCAAAATAGAATAAGTATCTCATTTTAACTTCGTTTTTCACGAAACCAAGTTCAAAATGATCATTGAAGAGTCCCCTTTAAGATATCAAAAACTGAGAGTAAAACAAGAAGTATAGGCTTTTCAAAAATCATGAAATGCCCTACTGGTTCAGCAGTTCAGCTTGGGTGTCAAACACATGGTGTGCAATAATCAAACTTTGATCGCTGAGCATCTGTTATACCCCTTTTAAGTGTTGGGAAATTGTTGATTTTTCCCTACATTCTCAATCAAACATGATATGCTATGAGAACAACAACAATTAAAATATAAAAAGAGAAGAACCTGTGGCCAACAAGCACAATTTCAGGAGGGGAAATATAGTTCAGAGTACATATATTTGCAGCTATCAACTACATATAAAGCATAAAACCATTCAGTGTACATTATATATGCAGCGCCAATAGGTGACTAGAAAAATAATAGAGTGCTTACATTGTCCCTGCAATTCGGGTACTGGTATGGGTTTTGTCATCATCATAAAGCTTTACTAATCTAAAATTTGATATTTTTAGGCAGAGTTCTGCGTCGAGCAAAATATTACTGGCATTGACATCCCTATGCACAATCCTTGGGCGTGACTCCTCATGAAGATAAGCAAGTCCTCTTGCCTTCCTCACTGCACAACAAAACATTTTCAATATCTCTCATTTTTATTATATGTAATCATCTAATGAACAAATCTAAACCACAAAATGAAAATGGTATAAACAAAAACCAGAGGAGGAATCCAATGCATGCCAATTCTACAAGTCTATTTCAGAGAAAAAAAAAATAAAGGTGAAAAAATAAAGACCATGTAATCTGAAAACAGAAACTTGACTATTGTAGCAGTAATAATTCCACAGTCCACTGTTTAAAGTCATATTAAGTTCATGTTGTGCAAGACACCAATCTAGGAGTTTGTCTTTCCAAGCTATATATGTTTACTCCAAAACTGGGTTAATTACAGTAACGAAGTTGTGTTATGTGGCAATAGAACCAAGACATACAAAAGCCAAAACAGTTAAGTGAAAAATCAACAAAAGCAACCATAACAATGTACCGATATTTCCAGTCCTTGGTGTATTCTGGAAACTTTGGAGTTCTCCTCTTTGGAAGTGGAGTTGATCCTTTAAAAGATGTGTTGCATGTAGTAAATGCACCTTCCAAGTTCGCATTGCTCAAATTTACCTGTAAAAAGTAATACATGCATAGTAAGAACACTTAAGGCATTATGGAAACTTTCCTTCAAAATGTCTTTGCTTTGGCAAGATTTGAACCTTGGGCCTAGTGGAAGCTCAATTCAACCTTGCCACTAACACATGAGTGGACCAAGGAATGGAGACATATATAACTCAATACAGTCGGGCTGAAAACAAGTAAAACTTTTAAAAGAGAATCTGAAAACCTTCTGAGGTTCTGGTAAACTAATAAAATTCAAGGGTACATTCCTCATAATAGTCCCATTAACTTGGCTGGAAACAACTAACAATTTATGTCACGCCCTGATCCCAAAAATGTAGATATCATAAAGGATGTGACAATCATTTACAACTCAAGAAACAGTAAAAGAAAGTAAAAGAAATTAAGCACTTCAGATGTGAAATAAAAACATGGCTTTACATACCACTCAAGTTAATTAATTTACAAACATACAAGAGTTAAACTGCATATGAACATGATCAAAACCCTTGCAGCAAGGGATAATGCCCTGTCGAACATAAAATCAAAATAAAGGAGAAAGTTTACAACAGACAAAACTCCTAACACTCGGACACTAGTTCCATAACCCTGCCACCTAAGTATCTACGGAATTGACGAATAACAGAACACATATTCAACACTAGAAACTGCAACCCAATACTCTAAAGTAATAATCAATAAGGAGATTATCAAAGTACGAAAATAGATGCAGAAGACCACAAAGTAGAAACTTGAAAACCTCACCCTCAACTTAATACCCCCGAACCCAAATCGTCATCTGGAAGTGTATTAATCTCATTGTTTTAGGGACTTATAATTTAAAAAATATTTAGAAAATGTGACCACATACTTCTACCAAAAGTCATGCCGTGATTCTCCATCCAAGTATCTCAAGTATGCACCCAAATAATTCAATACCGTGCTTGTCTGACCCCCCATAGAATTTTCTTTTGTGGAAACAAACACTTTATCATGACTCTTTGACTGGGCTATCATGACTCTTTGACTGGGCCTGAACAACCTAAACCTCAAATGGTTTTGATTGCTTCCCCAGGGTTTAAAAATTTTTCATCAATACAGTTTCAGTCAACATTACCTTGATTGAAGTCTAACTCTCTTGCATTTTGCATGGCTTTGCGCTTACAAACTCCTTCAAATCATTAAATGTGGGCATAGGACCTAAATCATAGTACAATCACCATTAGCATCAGTACTAGTTACAAAATATATTCTTGCTGAAATTACTAAAAAAGAAATCAAGGAGAAGTAGAAGCAGTAGCATTAACAGTCTCGGAACTTTACCCTAGTCCAACTCCATTGCACTACCGGAAAATGTAGCTGGCGGAAGCGGCATGGTTATTGGCAGTCGAAGTTTATTAAAGTCATTGTACGAATCAGGAATGCCCTTCAAGCTCTACACAATAGCCAAGTTAACCACTCATCCAAGAATCAATCACATCTCTCAACATAAACCAAAAACCCAATCAAAAAAATCAAAACTACCTTCACATCATAAAACGGTGTTCGCCACAGCACAAACTCAGGGGCAGAAGGCATTGTTCCCAATCTGTCCTTGACAAAACCAACCATGTCTCTCAAACGACCATACTCCACCTCCTCCTCAGCATACATAGTGCTCACAACCTAAACATGTTCCAATCCTCTACAATGAGTCCATTGAGTATTTCAACTAGTCTCTTATACACAGTAATTAATCAAAAAACTAATATCTTCTTTAAATTCACAAAAACTATCAACCTTTTCTACAATCTCTTGTATCACATTCTCTACATTCCCAAACCTCACCATCAAGTTGGTACCTTTATCTCTCAACGAGTTTCTCAAATCTTCTAAAGCAACCGCAACCATTTCTAGCATTTCGTCTTCAAAACCTACGCATTTGATTATACTCCAAATCAAATTTGCTATACATATTCGTGTACTGAGCAGTGTATATATACGATGAGACTTACGGGAGAGAATACGGTGGTCGAAGACATAGAGAGGAATTGCTCCAAAATGATCAGCGGCGGCGAGAAGAGCTAGATGATATTCGATTCGGAGGTCGTGCTTTAGCCAAACGACGGCGGCGCCGGTTTTCGCTCCGCTGTTAATTGAAATTTGAGCTCTGAAACGGCACCATTTCGGCAAGTAAAGGTGGGTTCTTGGGGAGAAGGAAAGCGAGGGAGAGTGAAGAGTGAAGCCATTACTGTCCAGATTGAGAGAAGGACTGTTCCCCTTCTTTCAATCTTCTTCTAAGATGTGAGATCTGTGAGAGTGAGAGAGAGATATGTGCCAAAGCGCGATGTTTAAGAGAAGTCGAGGGTTTTGGGAAGGGACTATGAAGTCTGAAGAAAGTGACGGAGAATCTTTGATGGAAACGATTCGAAGAAAAACCCTTATTTTGTCAAAGTGGGAGTGAGAGGAGACAAATAGCTATGGTGTTTTCATGAAAGACCCATGGTGTTTTCATGAGAGAATGATGGTTTTTGATGATGTTTAGAAGAGAGCTGCTCGACAAGTTCAGGAAACAGTTATTTTGACAAAGTGTTGACGAGGAGACAGAAAATCCAAAAAACCTAGCTACCTATTTAAGTTGTCAAAGGCGGGCTTTTTATTTTTTCTTTATGAATCAGACAACACAAAGATGAAGTTTTGTTGTCTGATTTTGAACAAATTAAACCTCAGCTAAGGTTCCAAAGAGGGAAAAGTTCCCGCTATAATATGCAACCAAAGTAACATGTTAGGCAATGCTCATTTACACAACGGAAATAACTCATTCAGTTGTGGGATCATCAATTTGGTGCTATATTTCCATCTTTATCACACAACAAAAGGTAAAAAACCGTTGTATCATGTTTTGCATGCTACTCTCATACAACAGATATAACTATACAGTTGTACTATGTAGTACCAATTTGGAGCCAAATTTGAGTCGATCTGGGAGGGAAATCTGCCGCTATTTTTTTTATGATTCACACAACAAATTATTCTTGTAACCGTTGTGCACTGGCCTTCTAAACAAAAATTTCAGAATTTTAACCACCTTATACAACGTAAGTTTACTAAACATGTTGTGTGATTCACTTTTCTTCATCACACAACACTTTTTTTTTTCCGTTGTGCAAAAAGTGTTGTGTGTTAACGTTTTTGGTGTAGTGGATGGTCCAACCATCATAGTCACAAAAGATCGAGTAGGCATCATCCATTGAAATAGTTGCCTATGTCGTAATATAGTATGTGTGGTGCCACTATCAACAAGGCATTCCAACTCTCCAGAAAACATACTGAAAAATAATAAAGTTCGGAATTAAAACATGTCCATGTCATCGAATAATAATACGATACTTTATTAATAAAGATAGCCAATAATTACATCAAAGGTCCCAAAAACTCTAATCCAAAATAAAATCAAACTAAGACACATTGTAGTCACTATATCCGTTTGGTAACTCTAATCAAATATGACCAGGAAAGTAGAGAGAGATGTTGGTGGAGTGAGGCTCTCTTAAGTACCATTAATCTCAAAGACTTTCCTAGACATCATATTTCATTGGGTGCACCACAGAAGAAAGAGTTTAATACAATTGTCATTTATTAACTAAGGCATATTGCCATTACAAAAATTCTTGGAAAATAAAAGGACTATTCTAATCAAAGTCTGCAGCATCCTTGTGCACTTCATCTTCAGCTTTGAAGTCCTCTATGGTGAGATTGACATCTCCACCATCTTCTTCTTCTTCTTCTACAAGATACACTTCTTGCTCCCTCAGGTCCCTGTATTCCCTGTATCTTGAAGCTAGTTGCTCACTTGCCTTGCATTGCTTGAACCAATGCTCACTTGATCCACATTGATGACACATGTCATTGTGGTTGCCTCCCTTTAATTGAGGTGCATGTTGTGCACGTTGTGGGCGTTCCCAAGGAGGGTTGGTGCCACCACCATGAGCCATGATGCCTCCACCACGAGCCATGGCACCACGACCACGACCAGGGATACCACAACCACCTCTCCCACGTGTGGCATTGCCACCACGTGTATCCGCACCAAACCTGCGGTTTCCTTCCTTGTTAGGGCGGTTATATGGACCCATAAGTCCTTCATATCTCTTATTCTTAGGGTTCCACTCCTTGTTCCCTCTTTTGGGTGCATTATAATTCGCCTCATGAACGCTCTTAGTTCTAATGGGCCTTGAATTATAATTCCTCATGAGTATGTTATCATGTTTCTCAACTATAGATATAAGATTGATAAGCTAATGAAACCTCGTGATCCGTCCAACATTGACTTCAGTGCGGTATTGCTTTGATACCACAATGGCTGAAACAGGGAAGGTGGAGAGAGTTTTCTCAATTAGCTCTTGCTCTGTGACAAGTTGTCCACAAAACCTCAACATGGACTGTAGGCAAAGAGCTTCTGAATTATATTTAGCAACAGACTTGAAATCAGCAAAGCGTAGATTGTTCCATTGAACCTTCAAGTCAGGGAGGAGGGAATATTGGACATTGCCAAAACTCTCTTCTAGCGCTACCCATAGCTCTCTTGCATCCTTGATCGACATATACTCCAATCTGAGTGCCTTGTCCATATGGCGTCGCATCAAGATAACTACTTGAGCATTCTTTGTAGGTATTCGCACGAACACAAGATCCGGGTTAGGTGCTTGGATTATGGGTAATATTTCCTTTGAAGTGAGGTGGTTCTCAACATCGGTTACCCAACTTTGGTAATCCGAGCCTGTTGAGTCAAGCATGAGAAAGTCAAGTTTAGTTTCATTTGACATCCTAAAAATATTAAGAGAAGATATATTAGTTTCGGAGCTAAACTTCCATGAAAACTAAAATAATAAGATTTCCGAGCTATGCTACCAAGAAAACAATTTCCAAGAATCTCTTTTGGATTAGACCAAAAATAATGTTTTAATATGGTCACAATTTGATGCTTATGGACGCTCTTAGTCCGAGCATTATGAACACTCTTAGTTCGTTAAGCGTGAATCCCCACAATTCCGCTTTATTAAATAATCGAACCCATGTTTGTATATTGAAAATCCTCCAGAAAATAAAGAAATTTAAAAGAAATTTAAAAGAAATTTGAAAGCAGGAACTTTAATCTTTAAAACTTAGTTGTTGAAATTCGGAGCAGATTCGCTTCTGAATAGCTCCCACTTCGAATGATGTACAGATCTCAAAAAGACTCCAATAGGGCTAAAATTTAGAGGTCAGATAGAAGAGGCAGAGACGAACAACTTTTATGAAGGAAGGATTTTGATCTGAGGTCCCAATCAAGGCGTTTAAGCTCCTGTAAATAGGTTGATCTGCATAGGAACGAGCGTGCTACTGTGCTGCAGGGGCAGCAGGCGTGCGACGATGCTGCAGGGGCAGTAGGAGGCACACGGGTGCTCAAGGGCTGCAGGAGCAATGCACAGTATGGCTAGCAAGGGCTGGGAGCTTGCGGCAGTTTTTGGTGAAAGAAATTTCGGGTGTTTGGTTTTTTTTCCTGGCTAGGACTTGGGTTAGAGTATCTTGCTGATAACGTGTTGTAGAGAATTGGAAAAATTTATTGTATTCATCTCACCATGAGTTTTATATAGGGTTACATCATGTATACAAAAGGCAATACATAATAGCTATACTAATCAATCTCACATTACAAGTATGTCAATCGCATACATTACGAGTCTGTCAATCGCATACATTAACCAACACCAATTGCATGAATAGTCATTATCATTCACAACAAAACTTATTTTTTTTTAGAAAATGTTCAAAATTTTAGGTCATCACAATTAGCCAATGAGTTCCCTACTTCTACTAGGAGATATATGTCCAAGTAGATACCAGAATTAGAGTTATAATTATGTACTTCTTGTTACTTATATTTAGTTAAATCAATTGCATAACCTCAATGCATATAAGATAATGTTAAGTCCACATTTTTCCAACAATTGCTCCACTAAAATGTTGCGATTTTAATGGCTCAAACCACCACTTGATAATGTTGTGTGATAGTGTAGAACCACAACATAATTGCTTTACAGGTTGAAGTGGTCATGCACTCATGCATGTTAGTATTGCTTTGGCCCCAATCCAGGTTTTCTTGTGATCATACTTAGGGTACTTGCTGGTAGGTTTTGGCATTTCGACTATAGGTAGGTTTCTGCATCAGATGCTGGAGATTCATCATATTTAATTGATGCATGGTGGTGGTTGGTTCAATCAGTTGATGTCTTTGGAATTTTAGTTGTGATTGCGTGCTTACTGTTATGATTCCAGCAACACCCAATAACAAGTCTGTGAGCTTCCTTCTTGT
This sequence comes from Rosa multiflora, assembly GCA_002564525.1. Lineage (NCBI taxonomy): Eukaryota > Viridiplantae > Streptophyta > Magnoliopsida > Rosales > Rosaceae > Rosa > Rosa multiflora. The sequence continues at coordinate 326,594 of BDJD01002223.1, forward strand.
GTGTAGTTTCGATACATATTACCTGGTATGTACACACTACCCACTATGCTAATAAATGTTTCAGACGACGCACTTCAGACAACAGAAGACTTGTTTTCTGTTGTCGAATTTTTTTTTCAACGTTTGTATTTAACATAATATTAACTTTGTTGTCTGTTGAGGAAAAATATGCACACAATGAGCGTAAATGTCACCCAACATAATTTCACTCGTATTCATTTAGTGAATAGAGTTTTTATTATTCTGGGTTCGACCCATTCAAGATAGAATGTGTCTCTTAATTACAATCCCTTGTTACAGGGAAACACCCTTTGATTCCATTTATGAAGAAACCAACTGATGGGATGTGTTTGTTTATTTGTTTTGGCGGCTGCACCTGGATATTTGAATGGGTTGCCTACGTACCCTTGGAGAGGGATCAAGCCACTTGTAGTTCAAGAGTTCCAATGAGTGAATGACTCACTGGTGGGCTTTGATTTTGGAATGGGAATAGTGTTTGGGACGAATTTGGTTGAAGTGGACCAAGGATTCAGTTTTGTGTTTAGGACGCGGTTGCATCTAGATAAATTTGGCTCTAGATTGCCTATATACCCTTTGCGGGATCAAACCACATGTAGTTCCGGTATTTGAGGTTTAAATGGGTAGGTGACCCATTTATTTTGAATTTGTGTTTAGGAGAGGATTTAAAGCCCTTGAATTTGGTTTGGACTTTATTTGTGTGATTTGGAATGGATTTGATTTTTTGCTATTGGGAGAATTTGACTGGAGTCAGTGATTCATTTGGGACTGGCTGAATTTGACTGGTAGAGTCAGGCATTCTGTTTGGAGTTGTAGTTGCATCTAGTGGGTCGCTGGACTGCCTACATACCCTGTGAAGGGATCAAACCATTGTAGTTCATCAGATTTGAATTTTTGGTTTTGTACCGACTTTGGGTTGATGGATGTGTACATATTTTGAATCCGTCAAGCAAAAATATATTCTGGGGTGGACATCCAATTTGGCAGAGTATCCACCGATTTGATTTGGGCACCCTGTCGTGCCGAGCTTTGTGATTAGTCTTCAGAAATTTGGAGTAGATCACTATCGGTGGGCTTGCTTTCTTTTTCTGTGAGAGGCCCAATGACTCCTTTCATTTTGAGTAGACACCTCAACTTTGGTGAAGTGTCGTCATATTTGAGATTGGAGTTGAAGATTCAATGCGGACCTTTGTAGAGTGGGCTTTTCAGTGCTTTGCAGTTTGTCAACGGATGATTCCATAGAGCCTAAAAGCTTGAAACTAATTTGGACATCCATAAGTTTTTTTATATCTGCACCCAATTTTGAAGCCTAGACTAAACCCACAAAACCATCTGCTAGCTCTATCAGTTCTACTTGGAGAGAAAATTTTTCTGAGGCTCTGAGCATATCGCTGCTTCACTGTTTCATGGACAAAGTGAGAGAAAGCAAAAGCTTAGTTGTTTATAATTTTGATTCTTCCAATCACCTGGACGTGGCCATGTTCCAACTTTGCCATTTAATTTCCATTTCAGAAGAAAGCTGCTTCCTGGTACTTTGAAATATTCCCTTAATTACAAAAGATTCTCGAAACTTGCAGCACACTTTGTTTTGATAATCATGCTTTAATTGCATTTTGTCTTCATGTGCTATTGATCAGTTTTCCACCATCAAAACAACAGGCATGATCACTTTGGGATTGTATATTTATTAAATCCCTTGCAGGTGCCACATTTTAAAGGAAACAGAATCACGTCAATATTTCGGTGTTCGTAACCCTCCAGGTAAGATGCTTTTATTATGGTCTTCGAAGTCGCAATTCAAGGTAATTTGACCAGAGGTTGATCTTGTCCATCATGTGGTCTTCAGGTGGTCTCAAGATTGATTGTATGAGAACAATCCTCAATGCTGACTGTTTCCTCTGTACAATTTACTGCATCCACCAATTGAATTTGATCGAACATCTCTTGCATTTATGATGCTTCTACATTTTGTGTGTCTGCCGCAAGTATCTCCTCCACTTTGTGTTTCTGTAGCTTGGTGATCCCAAGTGAGTCAAGTCAAACACGCTGCAATTTTGTGATTGAAAGTGAGCTAAGCCGAACACTCTGCCTTCTGTAGAAAGATAGCAACTTTGCCTTCTGGGACACCATTTTGATGACGACTTTGCTGCAGGTGGAGTAATATCTTGGCTTTGGCGCTGCATAAGGATACTTCTGGAACGGTTTCTTCACTTTGTGAACTTGGGAATTTCACAGAACCGTACTTAGTGTGAACTAGCAGCCCCCAGGCGTTCACTTGACATACTCATTTTTGCCACCCATATGCAGGACGCACCGCTATACAGGCATCAAAAACAAGTGTGGTGAACCCCCTTGAGCTCGAACCTTGCTTCCGCCACCTATACGCAGGACGCACCGCAGTATAGGCATCGAAAGCAAGTGCAGCATGGAGTGACACCGCGGCTGTGAATGAAGGCTTGATGTCGACTTTGTGTCTTGCCCGGAAGCGGTTGGTGAGATTTGTGAGTAGCAAATGATGTGATTGTTAAAGAGAGCAGAAACACATCTTTTCTTTTGTCTGCACCATGAAAGAAGAGATCAACAATTTCAGGTGATAACCAAGAACATATACCTGTGATTTGTTTGAAGTTATTGCTCCTGCAATGTTGGTTTTGCGTGAACGGCTTCTCTTAGAAAGCTTGTAAGGAAGGCTCCGGCTGGATTGCTCTGTTTCTTTGGCCTCCTTTCTTCTATTTTCCGCTCTTCACTCTATATATATTTTTTAACCTTTCGGTGCCTTCCTCCTCTCTATCTTTTTCCATCGGTGTGGTAGCTCCTTTTATAGGAGAGTAATGGATGAGGGAAAGTTGAGGATGACTCCAGTTTGAATTTCAAATGATTTGATATTCAAAAACAATTTGACCAAGTTTGTAGGTGTTCGGTGCATTCCCACAAAGCTGTTGGGATTTGAATTGATTGATGATAGCTAGCTTGGTTTTGATCTTATCATAATTGAAAAGTCCAACTAACCATCTTGGACGTTAGTTTGCATGCATGAGCCAAACAACTTTGAAATTTAAAAACTGCATTATCTCTTCCAACTTTGACAGTGGTTGATCTCATTAGCTTCCTCCTCTTTTGGTTTGGATGTACCTAGCCTCTTCTTTTGTCTAAACTTGTTTTTTGTTTGCTTTTGTTACTTTGTCTTGAAGTCAGCATTTCATGCATAATTGACTCCATCACAGCAAATTGAATGCTATACTTTGAATTCCTCAAGATTAACATAATATTATCATAGAGCAAATCCACCTCCCCGTAACTCCTTTCATTTTCAAGGACGTCTCTTTCTTTTAAAAAAAAAAAAAAAATTTGGGTTTCAACATTGTCCAAATAGATCAAAAGATTCAAAATCCATAAAAGCTCAGTTAGCCAAAAATAGTTTGTGTCTCCATTTGTGTACACAAGATGTGCACCCCCAAGTTTAACCCCATTGAGCCCACATTTAAACTTTTTTTTTTCATAACCCTCAGAATTCTAACCTTCAAACCTTAGTATATTTATATCCTTACCCTCTGTTTTAGGAATTTAGTGGAGCTAATTCCCAAGACATACAAGATTAAGAAGGTACTACAAGGAGATGATGGAAGTAAACAAGTGTGGGGGAATCAAGTCATACATATTGCCATAGAAAAAATAAATGTTTTGAGCCATGAAAAAAAAAATAAAGAAAAAAAATGAAAGAGTATGGATAAGGCATGATATTGATGTATGGATTATTTTCAAAGTACTTATTGGCTTGATTCTCTAGTTGTAACTACAAAAAGTGACTAGAGTGAAGTAAAGGCCCAACACAATGACATCTGGCCCTCAATAAAGACACACAAGAAGCTTCAACATTGCAAGGTGACTTGGCTATTCCAGGAAGATGTCTTAATACTTCAATATTGGAAGCTCATTGAGGTTTTTAGATCACTTTCTTTAAACCCCTAAACATTGGCCACATTACAACCCTGAATTAAGACCTCTTTGATCCTTAAGATTGACAATCTTTGATCGGTGGAGATTGGTTACAAGAGTTGAGCATATAGTTTGGTCAGTTTTTGTAGCCCTACTTACTGCACTTCACCAGCTTGAGTACGTTATAGTAAAACATAAACTGAAAATTTGATTTACATTCTAGAAATTCACTAGGCAATGGAAACTTTTAAATTCTTTTGAGGTGAAAGAATTTCTAAAACTCTAAATTCAAATGTTCATCCAGGACTTGACGTTGTAAACAATCGAGAAATAGTGGACTTAGGATACATTGAACAAATTTCAATAAGTTCCATAATACAACTATAAGAAATAGGGATAAAATTTGAGCGATTCAAAACTTGGTTTCCGTAAAAGTACATTATCAAAATTCACACACCCAGCTTCGTCCACTCTAATCCCAATACTAGTGTACAGTACCTGCATCCACACTATTGTAGGGGAGCCTTCATCCTCGCTGCTCAATAAGGTCTTCACTCGACTATGTTTGAAAACCGATACATAAAACAGAATTTTGGGTAACCAGTATGAATACATACTTAAATCATTTCATTTAAAGAATGACAAACTAAATATATTTTTGGACTCAAAATTCAATGCACGGAACTCAAATGAATGTATAATACCTGATGGCCAGTCCCATGGACCAACTACACAGCCTTACCTCAAATAAGTAATAATCAGGTAAGCGTAGCGGGAGTGTCCACTTACGCCATATCACCTAGAAGTAGTGCCACTCCTCAAGAGATGTAAGACACTATTCCATCCATAAGGCTCATCCGAAGGTTGAGGGGATTGAAGCCCAGGGAATCGCTATATTCCTCTCTTTCTCAGGCCATCAATAATCTCTCAAAGAATGGTTAGCATATGATACATTCAATAAACCAAATCATGAAACTTGCATTAACATTTAATTTAAAACAAACGATAACGAACAGAGTGAGTCCCGAGTCCCCTACCTTGATTTCGATGCTTTAACTTTTATGTTGTCCGAGGGATTCCGATACTTCTGTTCCTCTGGTAATTGGAATCCTAGTTTCTGACATATTGATTGTCAATAGTTTATCGAATAATATTTGGAGTCTCAATGATTATCAAATCATCAAACCAACTTGTCCTAGTTTGGCCAGGATTGACTAACGTTGACTAACTTGACCATCGTTTGACCATTCACCAAACAATTTCACAATTCATCCCGATTATCATACATTACTCGAAATTGCAATATACACCAATTCCAATGTCCTTCCCGTATTATTTCTAATTTCCTTCAATATCATATCACATAGTTATTCCATCAAATTTACTATGGACACCTAATATCATACCTGACATTTCCACAACTAAGATCTCGATTGTTACTCAACCACACAACAAACCGAATTTCATTACACACTAACATGGAGAATCGTAACAACAATTTCACTTCACCAAGGCCAAATAGAAACATAGCTCACCTCCATCTAATTTCAACACAAGAGCAGATGATTCATCCGAGTTGGTTCTACCCTCGAGAGATGAATGCATAGACGACGAATTACGACAAGGAATTCCTCCTTTTGTGTTAACAAGTAGCAACGACTAATGAAACACGAATTCAATTTCATCAAACTGATACAAAAAAGATGACAGGACCCGCCCCGGATTTCACCCTGAAATCCGAAGTGACCATGCGGGGCCCACCTTAGAAGAAATTCTACCAAAAATTTGGCGGAACTTCCCCTAAAATGGGCTACCCAAACCTGTAGAAAACATTTACACTTCTCAATCAATTCATCCTTATGCTCCTGGAGCCACCCTGCTCCCCAAATCAACATCAGTCTCCAATTCACAAAACACACATCTCAACTCGAGTAGCATAAATCCCATAGGTAATCAGAGCAATTCTAACAGAAAGGTATAAGAGGAAAACCTAATTCAAAGGCAGATGCGGAAGCCATGCTGTTGACTATGCCTCAACTCCATGTACGCCCAACCTCAACCAATTCGCCTGCAAACTGGGCATTTGAAACCAAAGGGCCCAGGGGAAAGTACATAAAATACGTTAGCGTGAGTGGACAAAAATAAACAATTTTTAAACCAAATGGATTTTATACTTTCCCACATTTATTTCCTTAAAAACTCTCGATGCATGCAACGATTTAGAAAACAAATCACGAGAAGCTCCGCTCAAGAAAAACCGACTAGCCCCGCTAGTCACAAACAACTGAAAGGAAAGATCGAAACTCTAATACTCAACAGGATAAGACCAATCAGACTAGGCCCCGCTAGTCGAGAAATGATAGGATATGGGGAAGAGATATC